>APFE030179010.1:49747-62533 GCA_000404065.3 Pinus taeda
TCTCGTTAACCATGTCTGTTTAACATGGTATCAGAGCCATGATGTGTGGCCTGTGAGCTGCCTTGAATAGCGCTAGCCTTCATTACCTACACTGCACATCTGTCCATACTATTTTAGCGCTGAGTCCTGACGGTACCACTGCAGAGATACGCCACCAGCTCCTGGTATGCGTATGATTCAAGTTTGAATGCATTATGAAATTGAATGCTGCTGTTTGAATACGTTATGAAGTTGAATGCGTTTTGGTATGAATGCGAGTCTCTGCACCTCATTATAGCCTGTCAACAACTAGAGTGACTGTTATTGCACCACCAGAACTCTCCGCTGGAGACCATTCCGTGGCTGCTGTAATCAAAACGTTCTGTCAGTTCTGGAATAGAAACGCTCTCTCCCATAAATTCCTGTCATTTCCTAGAATCATTTGATAAGAGGGGTTTATTCCAGCATTTCGACTCTTATCTCTCAATTTGGGTGAAGTCCAAAGGTGGTACTAAAGCCGGTTCATGTCATTCTGGCATTATTCGCATTGGCATTGAGATTGAGGTGCTGGTGTTGGGGTTTAACGATTTTTCTGACAGGTATCAGAAAATAGAATTTCTTGTCCCCAATCTGAAGCAAATCCTGAGAATCCAATTTAATGGGCGGGTTCCCCGGGAGGTAGAGCACCCCTTCCACCAGGCAGCCGTTCTTCCCAATGACTTCCAGGGCAAATCTTTTCCTGTCGAAGTCGTAGTAAATTCTGGCATGTTGACGGGAAATGTTCATGCCGCCCCCAAGGTAGGATAAGTCGATGTCAACAGAAGATTTCTTGCTATTCCGGCCGAGGACGATGGAGTAAGTCTGCATATAATATTCGAAGTCCTCTCCCTGTAAATTGAGAACGCTTCCACGTCTGCCATTGCTGAAATATCGAAAGAGGGATCGATGGATGGAAATTTTGCTATGGGGCCCCAGATCACCATACTTCTGATGCTTAGGATGACCATCAAAAAGCCCAAGACGCATTCGTACTGAGAATAAGTTGAAAAGGGCTCGGTCAATAGATGATTCTTGGACCTTCCCTTTCTTCACTACAGATATTGTGTGCCGAAGCAAATAAGTTCGACAGTTGATATCCATGCCAGCTTTCAGAACATCTGCAACTGCATCCTCTCGGGATTTTGCATAGGTTTGATTCTCATAAATGATTGCAACAGCGTCACAATCAGAAGTAATATACTCTTGAAATCCCCAGTCAGATCTTGCTGTTTGAGAAAGGAGGTCATAATGTGCATATGCTGGGCAGAAATTTAACTTCGCTAGACCTTCTAGACTCCATATAGACGCGTTGAAAGCCAATCAACTGCTTCTTTGGTACTCCTTCGTGAGTTGCAGGGTTTTTGACAAAGAGCAACCCAACGTGACTTCCATCCATGGGCCCATGATTATGAACCAAAACCTGCAAGTTAAATTTGGCTTTTTCACATACTGTATAAGCATCAACGTAGATGAGGTTAGATGCACTTTCTCTCTCTGGTGAAAACTGGTGCAGCGAATGAAGTTGGACATGATTGTGAGAAGCTGGTAGAATAATGTGATCCGGTGTTGATGTAGGAAAAGTAGAAGAGTAGGTTGAATAACTTAATCCATAACCAAACTCAAATACAGTTTCCCTGTATAGAATCGGTATGTTCGGCCTAGGTATCCTCTGGAAGAATTGGGACGCATGTCCATGATGTTCATGGGAATTTTTATGAAAGCTTTGAGAGTACCATGTCATAGTGTACATCTGAGACTGAAGGATAACATGGTATTGTCAGTGATTGTTTTCTTATCGGTTCTTTTTTTGCTTTTCCATTTATCATTATTTTATTCTGCTGGACTGCTACTTGGAAGCTTTTAGATATTTTTGTTGCAGTAGTGATTTTGACAGCGAACTTCGTCTAGGGTTTGGACTGTTGTTTTGGAGACAGTCACACCCATTCCATATGATGTTTTGAAGGATGTTTGAGGGCGTTGTTTTGGAGACAGTCACACCCATTCCATATGATGTTTTGAAGGATGTTTGAGGGCGTTGTTTTGGAGACAGTCACACCCATTCCATATGATGTTTTGAAGGATGTTTGAGGGCGTTGTTTTGGAGACAGTCACACCCATTCCATATGATGTTTTGAAGGATGGATACTAAGGTTTTAGAAAAGTAACTGGGTTTGGTTCTTTAATGATTTTAATGAGCAGATTACTTTAATTGTTGGGGTGATATCACCATTATATGCACCAGATTGTCTGCTATTTGTTGCAAGCATTGTGATTATTTAGGGTACATTTTCACTTCAAAACAAGTTTTTAGTGGTGCATTTCTATTGAGAAAAATGACTACAATTACTGAAGTATTAGAGTTCATGAAAACTCTTATACAATCCACTGTTAATGACACATTACAAATCAGCAAAGGCTCTCTCTCAAGAATTCAGACATGTCTACAATATGCACAAGAAAATATTGATTTTTTGCAGCTTGAATCACAGCTACAGCAAGAAGAACTACAACAATGGAGTCATCTTTCTGAACCTGTTTCTGTTCAGAAGATTGAAACAGACTCCCATAAACAACAATTTAATAATGCAGCAATTGTACATGTAGATGCAGAAACTCAGTCTGCACTTCCCAAGCCCATCATCAGACCTTGGGAACAGCTTGTCCACAACAAGCACAGAACCGGTCTTGGATATGACAATGACTTGTCCTTTCATATTCCAGACTACTCAAAACCCATTTAGTTTCAGAGTGCTGGTTTCATTCATGACAGTTCACCTGCTCCTCATGACAGTTCAGCTTCAGTTGTTCCAGACTCTGCTCCTCTTCCACAGCAGCAACAACAACAAATCGTGAAATGCCAACATTGTGATCAAGTTGGCCATCTGAAAGATCACTGTTTTGATCTTCATCCATGTAAGCACTGTCATAAAACCACCCATTTTTCACACAGATGCTTCAGCAACAAACGTCCTACAAGAACAAAGATTCATCTAGGATGGATCGCTTCTTGGCAATGGGCATCAACAGCCAAGAAGATATTTCAAACACATGTCAGAACTTGTTCCAGAATATTGAACAGTCTTGTAGTTGAATTTTCTCCATCATCTCACCTTATATCTGACAGGGGGGGAAATGATGGTCATCTACAAGCTTCAAAGCCACATCAAGTGAGCCTGAGCCACAACCTGCCACACCAGTTTCAGAGTTGTAGCCAGAGACACAGATGTCTGTGAACATGCCTTCAGTAGGCAATCTGGAACACTTCCTCTAGCAGAAGACTTCAGCTTCTTGCCAGTTTTGGAAGAGTTCCAGGAACAAAATTGAGAACACTTTTTCTAGCAGAAGACTCCAGCTTCTTGCCAGTTTTGGAAGAGTTCCAGGAATTGCATTAAGCATTCCAGAGTTGTTGGTCATCCTTAAACCATCACAGGTTGAGACTTCCCTTTTCAGGTTGAAGTTTTACCTTTTATGCGGGGTGAGACCTCCCTTTTATGGTTGAAGGTTTCCCTCTTTAAAACAATAGGATCACTTCCTCTAGCAGAAGACTCCAGCTTCTTGCCAGTTTTGGAAGAGTTCCGGGAACTGCACTAAGCGTTCCAATGTTGGTGGCCATCCTTAAACCACCGCCCTTTATACCAACATTTCAGAGAGCACATTCAGCCTAGTGTTGCCATGCATTTTTGCACATTTTGTATTACATCTCTCTTCTTGGACTCATACATAACCCTTCAGATTAAGGGGGGGAATGTTGGACACCTAATCCTAAATGGGTTAGTGTGGAAGCTAAAGAGACTAAGCAATCCAAGGGACCTTGGGATGTCAATCCCAACGGTCACCACATGTACTATAAATGTGTATCATTTGTGAATAAAAATCGAATTGCATGTTTTATCTTTTACATCTTTCTCGCTCCCCATGTGTGTTTAACAGATGCCTTGCTACAATTCAGTTTTAGAAGGAATTTGTTGCATCCTGAGGGGTTGTTTTTGAGGTAGGCATTTCATCTTCCACCATGCTTTTCCTCACTGTAACCCAAGGCTCTTCATCCTCAAAATATTTTTAGATGTTCTCCATGAAGAATTCCTTGAATCTCTGGTACAAACTATATCTAAGAACAAACCTACACCCGGAAGATTTTTTATTATTGTTTCTTTGTATGTGTTAGAGGGTTGCATCACAGGTGCTTTCTTTTTGGACTTTTCCTTCTTATTTCATCTTGGAGGGAGATATCAAAGATTTCTAGTGTGCAAAGAAGAGGAAATTAGCAAAGTAGAAAAATTCTGAAAAACAGTAAAATTGCATTGTAAATTGACAATTTGATCTATTAAATAAACTAATTGTCAACCATAAATATGTCAGTGAATGCCATATTGTAAGCATTTAATTGAATGGACAAGAAATAAGTGGGGGAGCGCATGAAATATGTCATGTCATAACTCGAGAATCAATTTCCCATAAAGTTTCATAATTACAATTAAATAAAAATTTTGGGGTTCCAAGTATCTAGGTAATATAGGAGTAAGAATAATGTAATAGCCCGAAATTGGAAAATTATGTAATGAAATGAAATAATGTTCTAGGTAAATGAGTTGCAGGATGCCTAGATATGAGAGACGAGTACTCGAAATCCTGGATGCAAATAAGTCTCTATTAATTGGGATTTGGGAATTGCTACAGGCTTCTGAGTAGGCTGGCTATAAGAGCAAAGAGGGACCATTCACCATAAATAAAGAGAAAACATGTATTAGTCAGGTGTGTGGGCCATGCACCTATGTGCATATAATAGAGATGTGGAACCCAAATTCCCATAAGGTTTTGTAAATTTAATTTCTAAAATATTACGAGCTTCTTGGGTAGTAGAAAGTGGGGCCCCATACTCGAAAAGAAATATTATAATATTAATTGGAGTACTTTTCCAATTTGTTGGGCTCATTGTTTGAGAGGAGTGATGACATGGGGCCCATAAACTTGCGTGCCTGGAAGGTTTCGTAAATTGAAGTTTAAGGAGTTATGGACTTCCGGGGTTCCGGGTAACAGAGAGCCTATTAGTGAATTGCCCAAGAAAAATGTGTTTTTCAAATGTTTTGTGACAATGATTAAGGTTGTGGTGCTTCTTTTAGAAGCACATTTCATTATTTAAATGCATAAATAAAGTGAAAAGAGCTTATTAAAGGTTAAATTATTCACTTATAAAAATAAAAGGGTCCCCATTATTATTATGAAGAAAAATAAATGGGTGGTTTTTGTTTGCTACAACAGTTTGTGACACACTAGGAGAAAGAGTTATCTATGTTATGGTATGAAAATTATAAATAAATAAAAGGAATAGAGATTAGACAATATAAAAATGCTAAAACTCAACCCTCCCATAAAAAGATTCCCTCATACATAAAACCAAGAAAAATTATCATTATTTGTGAACTTGTAAGGATTTGCCCCATAAGGTGTACAATGATTGCAAAGTATGCATTAACAATAGTAAATTTTGTTGACAGTCAGCTTTTGAGAATAAAAATTAATCAGCAGAGTTTAGCATTAAAAAGAAACTTCAATCCCACAGGTAGACCCATTGCCTCCAGTAGCCGTCCATAGCCTCGACAGGGTTACCTTTTAGCCCTGTAAATGTCAGTATCCCATCCATTAAAAAGAGTTTTAGAGCAAGAATATTTTACACATTTATATTTTGTATAAATTAAGTTAATTGAAGGCCATTGTCCTAGCTTGGTGACCAAATGTTGACAGGGTCATTCACAAGATCTAACAGGAGTGAACAAGTCAGCTTGTGATGAGATCTCTTGTCTTATAGTCATTATGGCTACAGCCCATTACCTTGGCTTCATGACCAGATGTCGTAATGTCACTACTGCCGAAACTAATGATCTAGTAGGTTGCCTCGTGATAAGACCTCCTATCTTCCAATTAATTTCTTATATATTTGAATTACACTTTAAAAATATTTAATTAATGGATGGGGAGGAAAATCCACTCCTTAAGACATGGGATGGCGTAAAAAAAAATTAGATGACTTATCTCTATTTGATTAGGTTTGTATGTCAAAAGCTGATAGATTTGAGGTAGTTGTTGATAAGCACATTTTTCTTTTATGAACCTAGGGTTAAGAATGGTTCACAAAATAATGACAAGTAAACCATAATGAACTTTAATCAAGGACTTTATTGTTTAGGAAACCTGAACAAAATCATAGTAATATCATCTCAATAGTGATTTCCTTTTAAGATAAAGTTTCATGTATAAAAATCAAAGAATAAAGATAGCCCAATCACAAAGCCAAGAGCAGAGCACTCAATTTAAAAACTAAGGCAAGGAAAGGAATGCATGAAAGAAATATCTCTAGGGAAAGGATAAACTATTGTAGCACACCATATTGTACATGCCATTATTTACATATTTACAAAAGTCATAATGACCTTTCACGAAAAAAAAAACTAAGGATCAATCCATTTATGGGAAGAGTTCATTTTCTTCCTTGAATATCTTGTAAGATAAATGTAGATGGAGCAATTTGTTCCACAATCTGAAATAGGCCTAGCCACAATCTTTGAAACTTAGTGTATTTTCTCTTTTCTTCAAGGGCCTTGTCCCATCTTAGTACTAATTCACCAACTTTAAAATGTTTGTTACCAACTAAACTAGAGTCGAACCAGCTTTTAACTATTTTTTTATGCCTAACATTGGTCTAATTTGTTTTCTCCCTATACTACTCTAGTTTAAATATTTGGAATATTTTCTATTGCAGGGATGAGAAAGGTTGTTCTTCAATTGACTGGACTAAGACTAGGGAAGGAAAAGCAACATTTGGGGGAAGGACTACCTCTTTACCATAAACCAGGAAATAGGGTGAGGCACCCAATGATGCTTTATAGGTTATTTTATCAACCCAGAGAGAAAAAATTGAATCCTTATGCCAATTTCTTTTATTGTCGTCAATAGTTTATTTAAGAATCCTTAAGAAATATTTATTGGTTGATTCTTCTAATCCATTATATTGAGGGTAATAGTTGGAAAAATATTTAATTTTAAAACCTCTATTCATTGTAAATTCAGTTAGATTATTACCAGAAAAATGTGAGGCATTATCAAACATTAAAGCACTTGGGAGACCAAACCTAGTAATGATATGTTGATCAATAATATCAATTACTTATTCTGAATTGACAAGTTTTAGGTGGATGGCCTCCACCCATTTTGGGAAGTAGTCTATAGCTGTCAGAATATAATTGTGTTTCTCATATGAATGAGGAAGGGTCTCATCTATTATGTATAGTCCTCATTGTTCAAAATATTGTTCAATGTTTATTGGTTTTGGTGGTAAGGCAACCTTCCTCTCTTAGACTAAAGTTATTTGGAAGATATTACACTTCCTAACATAAGTGTGAGTGTCTTCAAACATAGTTGGCCAATAATAGCCATCATGAAGGATTTTTTGTGCAATTATGCCTCCTCCATAGTGTCCACCAACTGGTCCATCGTGTGCTTCTTGCAATACTTTTTCAGCTTCATATTTCTCAAGACATCTAAGAAAAACAGAGTCATAATTTTTCTAAAACAAAATACAATTCATAATTTGTTACTGGTTTTCATTTAATATCAAGGCTCTTTTCTTCTTATGTTCTAATTTAATAGGTGCATAGAGTTAGATAAAAAAAATGAGGCCTGCATATTGAGAATATGATTTTATTAGACATACCTCTTGTACTTATTTATTTTCACCTAAGATGTCCTCTGATGACATCTCATTCAATCTAGCAACGAACTTACACAAGCCTTGACCCTTTGCAATATTAATTGGTATAATTTCTAAGCCATATTTTTATAAAGTTGTGACCCAATTTTCCATTTTTATCCAAGCTCTTTTTGGACTAGTAATTGTCTTACTATTGGGAATGGCATAATCACCTTTATATGGGATTGGAGAAAAAAGGGTTTGAAATGTTTGATAGACTTAAAGATTGTGAAAGCTCATTTTTCAACTTCTGAATAGTTCAATTATGCTCCTTGTAATGTTGAGTTGTTGAATGCAATAGGGGCTTATGCTTCTTCGTCGCTCTTTTGTGTTAACATAGCTACATATGAATTGTAAAAAGAAAAGGATACAAAATAAATTATTTTGATTAATCAAGTGAAGACAGAGAAGGAGCTTGAGCTACATCTTTCTTGATTGAGTCAACAAAATTTCTTTTTGTGTACTCCACTCATAGGTTATGTTTTTCTTGATCATATCTTGTAATGGAATAACAATTTGAGAGAAATCTAGGACAAAATGCTTTACAAAATCAATTTGTCCTAAAAATGATTGCATTGATTTCTTGTTGTGAGGTAAAGAAATTTCATAAATGTATTTAATTCTATCAGGATTAATAGTGATACCTTCTTTGGAAATAATGAATCTTAATAGCTTGCCTTCATTCAAACCAATGAACTATTTCTTAGGGTTCAGAGAGATACCATATTTTTTGCACCTTTCAAAGATTTGTTTAAGGTCATGTAAGTGATTACCTCATTTTTTATAATAAATAGGAATATCATCAAGGTAGATAACCACTAAGTGTTTTTATAATACCTCTAAACGCTCTATCCATGGCACTTTGAAAACTGGCTCCTGCGTTAATTAAACCAAAAAGCATCTCCTAATAGGCATATGTACCCCCATTTGGTTTCGAATGTATCCTTCAACTTGTCAACAAGATGTACCAAAATCTAACTGTAACCTAAAAATCCATCTAGGAAAGACATCAATTTTGAGCCTACTACTGATTTTAAAATTTCTCCATGGGAGGCAATGGGAAATTGTCTTTCTCATATGCATTGTTCAAATTCATTAAATCTATAGAAATCATAATATCATCATTCTTTTCCTAATTGGGACTAGATTACATACCCATTTTGAATGTCTAACAGGAAAAATGGTTTTGGCCTTGAGTAGTTTATTTAGTTCAATTTTATTTTCGGACTCAAGGTTTGGGTGAATTTTCCTGAGTTTATGCTAGATAGGTTTGACATCAGGCAACATGGGCATCGTATGCGGAATTATTAAAGTATCATATGTTTTAAGGTCATCATAGCTCCATGTAAAAACATCTTTATATCTTCTGAGCAAGTGTATGAAGCTAAGCCTTTCATCTGAGGAGAGACCTATTCCTAGATTAGTGTTTTGAGGCTTTTCATCAATACCTAAATTGATAACCTCAAACCTTAAGGTAGAACTCTGAATTTTGCAGTTAGTTGGGTGTTTAAGTATTTATTTTAAATCATAAAGATCCTCCAACTTAACAATTGATTTAGGCAATGCATTTTCTCTAGAAGGTTTATTAATGTGCTTGTCATACACATCCCCATCTTGAATATGCCCATCATAGTTCCCTTCAAATGTAAGACAAATTAAAATATCAGCACCATCATTAAAAACTCTCCAGTTGATGATATTATTAGGAATAGAAGGACAAAAAATCAACTCAATTGAAAAATGGTCTGGACTAAAATCCTCAGGTGGAATGAGTTTAGATGCAACATTGGCCAATAATTCAATAGTAGCATTTTGTATTCTAGGAATAGCAGAGATATTAAATGCCAAAGAGTGAGATGTTAAGTCCTCAACTAAGGATTGATAGTGTTTAAGATGATTAGAGACACATTGAGTGTTATCAAACCAGCTCAAGAAAAGATAGAAAAGATAGATCAATGCCTTAGAATTCAGCCTCTTCGAGGGGGAAACCTCCTTTAAATTACATAAATGAACAATTCTTTGATGATTCAAATGATAAAACCTCCTTTCTATATATAGGAGTCTAAGGAGTCACAATATAACCCAGCCGACCTAACACTAATAATATAAAGCCACAAAAATAACAATAGAGGGATTCTATGGGGCATAGTAATAAAAATATGGGGACAATAGGGGCACAACAATATTAATAAGGGATACAACTACAATATAATGGGGTAATCACTAGTATTATAGGGACCTAACATGCCCCTCTCCTTCAAAAAAAGTGTTGTCGTCAATGCTTGAGTAGTTTTGGATGCTTCTATATAAAATTCTCATCCTCCCATGTGGAATCTTCAGCAGATAAGTTCTTCCACTTGATGAGATACTCTGAAATTGATCGATTTCGTAGCTGTCGAGTTCTTGTTTTTATGACTACTTCCGGTTCCAGTATAATTTTTCCTTCCTCGTCAAGTTCTGGAAATATTTTTTGAACTGGGAGCTTGTTGCCTATAACCTTCTTTAAACATGAAACATGGAAAACTGGGTGCACTTGAGATGCTACAGGAAGCTCCAATTTGTATGCCATAGTACCAATCTTTTGCAACACCTTGTACGGACTATAATACTTTGGTGATAATTTATTATCCTTCTTAGCTTACTTGAGGTAAATTTGTTTATATTTTTGTAACCGTAGGAATACCCAATCACCTACATCAAAACTTCTTTCACTGCGATGTTAATCTGCCTGTTGTTTCATTCTATTATGTGCCAACACGAGGTTATCCTTTAAGAGTTGGAGGACTTGTTATTGATGTTCAATGTGATGTTCCACTGCTTGAACCTTAGAATTTCCTCTTAAATATGATGTGATGGATGGTGGTTGATATCCATAAAGTGCCATAAATGGGGTCATTTTTGTTGCTATATGGAAGGAAGTGTTATACCACCATTCAGCTACAGGCAACCATTTGACCCATTATGTCTGTTTATCAGATACAAAGCAATGAAGATATCCTTCCAAACATTTGTGTACTATCTCAGTTTGCCCATCAGATTGAGGATGATAAGATGAGCTATGAGCTAACTGAGTAATAAGAGGAGAAAATAATTCTGTCCAAAAATTTCTAGTGAAAATGGGACCTCTATCACTTACAATAATCTTTGGGTTTCCATGTAGCTTTTGAATTGTTTCCATAAATGCAGTAGAAACTATACTAGCTTTAAATGGATGTGATAATGCACAAAAGTGTGCATACTTGGTAAGTCTGTCAACTACCACCATGATGACACTCTTTCCCTCAGACTTGGGTAAACCTGTGATAAAATCCATTGAAACCTCCTCCCAACGTTGGCTTGGAATGGATAAAGGTTGTAATAGACCTGGTGTCTTAATTGTTTCAACTTTATTTTGTTGGCAAACCAAACATTCCACCACAAAATTTTGAATATCTGATTAAGGCCCTCCCAAAAAAATTCCTTCTTAACCCTGTGGTAAGTTTTTAAAAATCCCGAGTGCCCTCTTAAGGGAGAAGTGTGCAATTCCATAAGAATATTTTGTTTTAGCTGGGAATTCTTACAGAGGTATAAAGCGATCTTTGTACCATAACGAATCATTTTGCCAGCTAAATGTATCAGACGTACTGGAATCTTGTTTTAACTTTCGAATAAGTTCCCACACTTCTTCGTCATTTTTCCATTCCTCCCTTGCTTTGTTTATTCAATCTGGTTGGATAATAGAAATGGCGCACAACAATGCTTCCACATCCTCATCCTTTCTTGAGAGTGCATCTGCCACCACATTTTGCTTCCCTTTTTTGTAGATGATTTCAAAGTCATAACCCAACATCTTTGTGACCCACTTTTGTTGTTCTTCAGAGGATATTCTTTGTTCTAAAAAGTATTTAAGGCTATCATGATCCGTTTTTACCTTGAAGTGTCTTCCCATTAGATAGGGTCGCCATTTCTTAAGTGCATGGAGTATTTCCAACATTTCCTTCTCATAAATAGCATTGTGTAAAAAATTTCCCTTGATTGGACGACTTTCAAAAGCAATGGTCTTTCATCTTGCATTAGAACAGCACCAATTCCATTTCCTGAAGCATCACATTCCACAATAAAGGTTTTTGTGAAGTCTGGTGTAGCTAAGACTGGTGCTTGGCACATTGCCTCCTTAAGATGTTCAAAGGCCTTTGTTGCTTCCGGAGTCCATGAAAATGCATCTTTATTCAATAATGTTGTTAGAGGTGCTACTATTCTCCCATAATTCTTAACAAACTTGCGATAATACCCTGTCAACCCGAGAAATCCTCGCAGATGCTTTATGGATGTGGGGATTCTCCATCCCTTAATGGCTTTAATTTTGCTAGGGTCTACCTTAACTCCTTCATGAGATACAATATGACCCAGATATTCCACCTCTTGTACTCCAAAGAAACATTTGGATCTTTTTGCATATAATTGTTTTTCCTCAAATAGTTGTAGCACCCTGTCAACATGTTCAACATGATCCTTCCAAGACTTGCTGTAGATTAGTATATCATCAAAAAATACTAACACAAATTTTCTAAGGAATGGTTTGAAAATTGAATTCATCAACCCTTGAAATGTTGAAGTGCATTGGTAAGGCCAAAAGGCATGACCAAAAATTCATAATGACCCTCATGAGTTCTAAATGTTGTTTTTGGAATGTCTTCAGTCTTCATTCTAATTTGATGAATCCTGACGAAGATCCAACTTGGTGAAGTAAATTGATCCATGCAATTCATCCAGTAATTCATCAATGACAGGAATGGGAAACTTATCTTTAATAGTGAGCTTGTTGAGCTCCCTATAATCCGGACACATGCGCCATGATCCATCCTTCTTGTGCACCAATACTACTGGAGCAGAGAAAGAACTTTGCCTCAGTTGAATTATACCAGCCTCTAGCATTTCTGCAACCATACGTTCAATTTCACTCTTTTGGACATAGGGATATCTATACGGCCCGATGTTTGGAGGAACACTTCCTGGAATTAGATGAATAGCATGATCATGATCAC
>APFE030179010.1:65728-95356 GCA_000404065.3 Pinus taeda
GGAGAAACTCGGTGTTTTTCATTTTTAGAGAGTCTGAAAAAACTTAAGAAGACTCCAGGGTTGACTTTTTCATAAATTTGTGTCTCCCAAGCCCAAAAAAGTATAAAATAATACTTGAGAAAAGCGCTTGATCTTTTACGACCAAGGATTACTTTTCGTAATTAGTGCCTCTGATCTAAAAAAGTAAAAAAGCGATCAACGACACGTCATTTTATGACCAATATAGAATTTGAAACGACAAAAACCCGGCAATCATTTCATGTTTTTACGGTCAGAAAAGGGCTATAAGAGGACCATCTTTTTAGTTCCGTTTTAACGAGCTGAAAAAGAAAAGCTCGGCAATTTTCATGTTTTAGGAGTCAGAAAAGAGCTTAAAGATGACTCTAATGGTTTTTCGTTGAAAATGATTGATTTCGCCTAAAAATCTGTTATCCTGAACAAAAACTCAAACATTACTCACACATGTTTAATAATAGACTAAAATATTGCAAAAAACACCTTTTTAAAGTGAAACATAAACAAATTTAGAATTTATTTACCCAAAAAACTTATTAAAACGACTTTTTACCATTCATTTTTACCATTTGAGATTTGGGTGAGAAAAAAGGGCTTTTGACCAGAAACTTCCCGCGAAGATTGTGGAAAATCCGTCCATCGGAATCGAACGTCGTCTCCTCCAAGTAATCCACATCATCCTACTCTTCATTTTTGTCCGTTTGAAATTGTTTTTCTAGGGTTTAAATTTTGGTTTTAGGAGGTTTTAGGTTTAGAAACCCGCTCGCGGGGGCCCGCAGGTTTACCACAGGGGACCTGCGTACCCTGAATTTTTTGCAATGGGAAAAAAGTCAGGGGTACGCACCTGACGTGAAGGCAAGGTGCAGACCCCACGCACTGTCCCTAACAAGGGAGTGCGTACCCCGCGCATAGGTTTACAAAAACCTAACTAACTCAAAAAATACCCAATGAAATCAATTTTGCATATTCTAATTCACCTTTTTACTTGATTATAGGATATACATCATGCTTGATTGGCGAGAACAGGAGCACGAGGATGTGGACCTCGCCACGATGAATCATCAACCTTCGATCGATGCATTGAAGGCATGTTGCTTGTACAAGTTCTGGGCCATACCTGGCATGAGGGCCCAGGTGGACTTTTTGCAGTGGCTGGTTGATAGATGGAGTATACAAGACCAATGTTTCTTTATTGTTGGACACCAGCTCGAAATCGAGCCACCTGATATATACTTCTTGACTGGTTTGCCCAGGAGGGGTGAACACTTGACTCTATTTGGGCCCAGGGTAGGTGGCCAATCTATCGAGAGCCTCCGCCTAGAGTTTTGCAATGTCCAGAACCGGGACAAAGGGATAGATATCAAAACCATATCCCTTCCTAAACTCATGGTTATAATATTCACAGTTACCAGACTCTGCGGCAGTGCAGCGCTACACGTTGCCACTGGATCCCAGATGCGGATGGCAGTTGATTGCTTTTGAGGCACCATTTTCAACTGGTGCAATGCTGTGTTGGCCAATGTGAAGGGCCAACTAACCAGGGCCAAAAACGGAAAACTAAAGACCTTTGGTTATGGGGCTATAGTTGTGAGTTTTGTCCTGGAGAGGGTTCTGATGCTGATCCCGTAGCAGCTTACTGTTGGAGTTGGGCTTCCTCGAGAGCCCAAACTGATGCGATGGGTTGCAGTTATGGCCCGTCATCCTGATGAGGGGACCGAGGTCGTTCGGTTCAAACCTGAGTATTTCCAATGGTTGGAAAATCAGGTTTTTTCTATCTAGGATTTTCCTTATGCTGGGGTAGATTTTCGTGGAGACCCAGACATGGCTCTTCCGCCAGGAGAGCAATGGGATGATGCAGGTAAAATCATTTTCAACATTTTTCCTAATTTAAATTTTTTTTTTGTTTTTATATCATCTCAAAACTGATAGTAAAAAGTTTCAAATGCAGATGTGGGCCATGGCGACTAGCCGCTCTCCAGCCTTACGAGAGGAAACAACCAGTTGCACCGGCTCTAGTCCCACAAGACAAATCAACAGAGACCTTAGCCGAGCTGGAGAGCCATTCAGAGCGCCTGACAGGGGACATGCCCGAGACCAGTATAGATGACATCCCTCGTCGACTTCAGAGCTATGTGTTTGGAGTCCCAGGACCTTTTAGGAGGTTCCTTTGTAAGGTGGCCCGTGCAGTGGTTTCGTATCGAGATCATCACCAGTGATGGGATGATTGCCTATTGTAGTCACATATGACATTTTTGCTTTTTGTACTTATCATTTTTGCTGATCATAACGTGTTTTTCAACCTATGATCGAGGAAAATGTATATTTTGACACACTCCTATGTTATATGATATCATTATTACCAGCTTATATTGTTAAACTTGTTATGGAATGTTTTTAAATTTACTTGTATGATTATTGCACATGTCTACTTAACATTTGAGAAGCAATTGCATCTGCTAATGTAATTAAAGACCTTGGAATATGCTGATATTCAATATAGTCAAATTCACGTTCCAAGAGATTCACTCTCAAAAATAATCTTAATAATACTGGATTTCTAATGGTGTATACTCTATTAAGCTGTAATACAATGAGTTCAGAATCTAACTCACTATCAAACTCCGAATCCCAAATGAAATAGTTTCAGATAATAACTCAATCACTGCACTATATTCTGCAATGTTGTTTGTTGTTTGACCGAGGCTTACCCCATGCATAGATACCAACTCGTCAGAGGGGGAATAGATAACCCAAGCTGCGGAAGAAATATTCCTTGTACTATGACAAGCACCATCAGCGAAACCAATGTATGTTTGGAGAGGCATCGACATCTGCGACATCAAGAGTAAAACCAAGATAAGCGGGAATAACAGCAAAAACTCTCTCTAAGCTAAGCACACTTTTTAATCTAAAACACACCAGCTAGAAGAAAAATTAACCTAACTAAAAAATCTCCACACTCATTTTAAGCATAATACCTCTTCAGGTAAAGACCATTTCTGGGTTTACCTAAAGAGACCTCGTCAAAGTCTACCAATTCATAGGCCCCTTTTACTAGCTTTCACTTGACAACATAGGGACCATGCCACATAAGCATGAATTTTCCAGTGCCTAATTTATCATTTGCCTGATCGTACAATAAGACTAGATCTCCTTCCGAAAAATTTCGAGGGGTCACATTTCGATCATACTGAGCTTTAATACGTTTTGCATGAGATTTGATCGCTAATGTAGCATCGCATCAATTCTCATCTAGCTGAGCCAAGTATAAAAAACGTCGTTCCTCTTCACAAGTGGCTGGAAGTAACTCGATGGCCATTCGCAATGACGAGATTTCGCACTCAATAGGTAACACAACTTCCAAACCATAAACTAGTTGGAAAGGAGTGAAACCTGTTGATGTTTTTACTGAGGTTCGATACGCCCAAAGCGCTGAAAATAGCATGTTATGCCAATTCGATCGATGAATCCCAATGATTCGTCGAATCATGATGACTAGAAATTTGTTGATGGCTTCAACCAGGCCATTAGCTTGTGGATAATAAGGAGTTGAACTATCGTGACGCAAGCCAAGCAGGCTTGTAAGTTCAGTCATCATAACATTTCGAAAATGATGCCCATGATCAGTGATAATTGCTTGTGGAACACCAAACCTAGCAATTATATGATTTAATATGAAAATCGCAGCTGTTTTGCCGTCTGCCTCAAATATAGGCATCGCCTCGGCCCACTTGGTAAAATAATCTACCGCGACGATTAAATACGCATGCCCCCTGGCCGAGTGAGGGTTACATGTAATAAAATTGATACCCCATTTGGTAAAACGACCAATGGAAATTATAGGGTGAAGAGTAGGAAGTGGAGCGCGCATCTTTCGATCAAACATTTGGTAGTTGTGGCATTTTCGGACCGCAATAATAAAATCTTTAAACATAGATGGCCAGAAGTAGCCAGCGTGCAGTATCTTTTTGGCTGTGGCATACCCAGACATATGACCACCACACGCTCCAGAGTGACTGTCATTTAGGACCTTTTTAGCTTCCTCATGAATCAAACAACGTCAAGAAACAGAGTCCGCCCCACGACGATAAAGAGTATCTCCAATAATTTTGGATTGTTGGGACTAGAATCATATTTTTCGACGTTCTGATCGTGAAATATCGAGCTGAAAGGATTTGGTTTGGAGATAAATGATGATATCCCCATACCACAGATCCAAAGTGCTGATTAGAAACAAGGATTCGTCCGCAATGGGCTCCTCCACCACAGTTTCCATGTCAGCACGCGGGAAGTCACACATTAATTCCGCAAAAACTAAAGATTTCTTTGACTTAGACTTTTCAAACTCCAAGTCGAACTCCTACAGGATGACAATCCATTTGGAGTACTTGCCCCCCAGCAATTGCTTGGTCAAAATATAGATCATAGGGTTACAATCAGAAATAACTGTAGTCTTACGTAGTAAAATGTAATGACGAAAACGTTGGACAGCTAGAACAGCTGCCAATGCCAATTTCTCCACATGTGAGTATTTTAGCTCAGTTGGATTTAACGTTCGACTAAGGTAATATATCACATGTTCATTACGGAATTCATCTTCCTGAACTAACACAATTCCGACGGTGGAATGGGAGGCGGCGAGATACAAGAACTAATCCTGGCTGTAGTTGGGAGGATGCAACAATGGTGCATGGGTCAATGTGTGATTTAGTGCATCAAAAGATTTCTCAGCTATCTCGTCCCAAAAGAATGAAGTATTCTGCTTCAACAACCGGGTAAAACCCTTTGTGATCTCGACATAGTTAGGGATGAATCGACGTAAGAAGTTTTCTTTCCCTTGCAAACTTTGGAGTTGGCAAAGACTCGAAGGAGGAGGCAATTTGATAATGGCTTCAACCTTCGAGGGATCGATGCGAATGCTGACTTTCGAAACAGCAAACCCCAGTAATCGACCCGTTTCAATACAGAAAACACACTTGTGGGGCTTCAACCTAATCCGATAATGCCTACACCTCATAAACATTTCTCTTAAATGGACGAGATGATCAGCTCAATGTAATGAATGAGCAGGAAAGTCATTGAGATAGGGTTGCACAATGTGCTTGATATCATGAAAAGCATAAGACATGGCCCGTTGAAAAGTTGCCCCAACGTTCTTGAGCCCAAAAGGTAATTTGCAATAAGCAAATGTCCCCCATGGACAAATGAATGGAATTTTTGGTTGATCAGCAGGTAGAATATTGATTTGATTGTATCCAGAAAAACCATCCATGAAGGAGAAAATTTCACTACCGGCACAATCATCAATGATTTGATCGATATAGGGAGTGGGGTAATTATCCTTTGGACAGGCTCGATTAATGTCCCTATAGTCAATACATATCCTTATTGTCCCTTGTCTTTTGTTAACAAGAACAATATTCGATACCCAATCCGTTAATGGGATCGGATAAATGAAACCTGCTTTAAGTAATTTTTCAACTTCTGCTTTACTCACAGCAGCTTTTCTTGGGTGAATCTGACGCAAACATTGTTGGACGCGTTGAGCATCCGGGTAAGTTTTGATTTCATGAACTACAATTGCGTGGTCAATTCCTGGCATTTCCTCATATGACTAGGCAAACACGTCGCGAAATTCTTAAAATAGGGCCTTATATGTTTGAATTTCATCTTCGGTACAAGAGGCACCTATATGAATGTTTTCAATAATTCCAGGCTTAACTGAGATGTCAAGGGGAATAGTTCGAGAAATATTTCCCAAGTTTAACTCGGAATAGGGATGTTTCATTGGATTCTAAGCATCCTTAACATATTCAGTCGTAAAAATTGATGAAAAAACATTTTCAAAATGATCGCTCTCGGGTAAAAATGAAGATCTCTGATGAAGATCTTCCCATGGTAACTCATCAACGCATAGGATTTCACGAATTTGCTCATTTTTTTGAACAAGTTCAGAAAACGTTATTGAATCCGAGTTTGATGTCGAAAATGATGTCTCATGGACCACATTCATTAAGTCGGTTTGGGTTGATGTTGTGTCGGAGAACGACTGCACGGCCTGATACGCAAGTTCATACAAACTCAAAGGCATAAGAGTACCAAATGATTCTATCTCAGATTCAGAAGTTATGATCCAAGGATCATCATTAACAATGGTATCTGATGAGATCATATGAATGGTTGTAGTAGAAGACGATGTGTTGATAGGAGGAAAAGGAAAAGTGCCCAGTAAACCGGAATCTTTAACTAGTCCTACTCCAACATCCTTATATGGGATTGTCGTTTTACCAACATGCTGAATGCTCTCAGCAGAGGCTCGGTCGGATGAAAAGTAAGATAGTTGGTCTAAGGTTACGATCTTTCCATTATGAGGGAACTTTATAAGCTAAAAGATTGATGAAACGACAGCTGTCATAGCGTCAGAGCAACT
This sequence comes from Pinus taeda, assembly GCA_000404065.3. Taxonomy (NCBI): domain Eukaryota; kingdom Viridiplantae; phylum Streptophyta; class Pinopsida; order Pinales; family Pinaceae; genus Pinus; species Pinus taeda. Next base: position 72,174 of record APFE030179010.1, read on the forward strand.
ACAACCAAAGAGAAGGTTGTAATCTAGAGGGGCATCAACCACCTCCACATCTAGATTAACGGTTTTACCTTCAACCCCTATAGGTAGATCCTGTAGAACGCCAAAAGGATGAAACCCACGACCGTCAAAGGCCTTTAGAATTTTCGGGGATTTATTTAGTGGAGGAGAACCAAGCGATCTCCAACACTGTATCGACACAATACACGTGGAAGCTCCCTCATCAATCACAGTCCTATCAACAGGTCTATTTTTCACTATCACTAGAATCTGGACAGCCATCTGATGAGGTAAGAGCGGTGCACTATTTTCTAGATCAAAGATTATAAGGTTTGGGTCCTGAACGTCAACAACTCCTATAGCCGACAAAAGTAATTTACGCTGTGCTAGACATGATTGCAGCACTTCCAAAGCCGAAATTGCTGAAGGTGAAACAGCTAAATCCTCAACAATGTTATAGTTCTGAGCCGCTCTCGCATGTGGATTGAAAGCAAACTTTCAAAGTATACCCTTGGCGGGCGGTTTGATTACTAAGTTTGGATTAGGTTTCTCGATCTGTAGTGGATGGGAACCGGGAGCTGAGGTTGATGGATTAGAATGAGAAGATTTTGCTTCTTTAAAATCAACAGGTCTTTTACTGCCATAATCTTGTGATCGAGTCGCAATCCTAACATGGGACATCATCAATATGGGTTCTTCATTGGCACTTGAGGAAGAACCTATCATCTTACTGTCTTGATTTGGAAAAGGATCCTTGAAAACAGCAGGAGTTTGGGAACCTTTGACAATTTTCGCAACCTCTGCATGATGAGGGAAGTCTCTCGTAAAATGTGCTTCATCACAGTTGAGAAAAGGATAACGAGATTTGCGTTTTTCATCAGTTGATTCCTCTTTTTCTAGTTTCTCTTTCGAATTCTTATCTATTTTATTCTTCTTCTTCCCTTTTTTCTTACCACCGGCTTTTGATTTAGCTGTAGATGACTTTAGAACACGAATATCGGCGGAAAGTTCCATGGAAGAATCTCCTGTCGGGGAATCCAGCAAGGTTATGATAGGAGAAGAATTCTTGGAAGACTTCTTCTTACTTTTGGTATTAACCGTACCAATCATACCATCAGCGGCATGAGACCCTAAAGGAGCAGCAGTGATTTGATTTTGTTTGGGTAGATCAAGGACTTTCTCATGTAACGTACCCGACTGAGTATAAACTAAGTCAAGGTACTGTGCTTGAGCAATTACTTGCTCCTTAGTAACAACTTCGGCCTTAGCCACATCCTCAGTGATATTAGGCAGTAAATATTTTACAAACCATTCAGATAAGATCTGATCCAGGATAAAAACTTTCACTAAACGTTGTCGACGTCTCCATTCATGAATATGATCTGAAATGTAAGTGGACGTTGACTACTTTAACGAAGTTAATAATTTCGTGCCATTGTCATATCTGACTGGAAACTGAAAATGAGTTAAAAACGAAGTAGCTAGATGACTAAAGTTATAAAAAGTGGCTCGCGGTAACTCGATGTACCACTTGGCTGCAAGACCAATTAGAGTGCGCTGGAAAAGTCATAAACAAACTGAATCATCTGAAATGGAATTAGACGCACGGCAGAGGTGATAAGTCATCACATGGTTCGACGGGTCCTCTCCTGGCTTACCTTCGAACTTAGGAATATTAATGGGTAACTTATGCGGCATTGGTGGCCAATACTGAAGATAATTAATTGGATCATTCGTAAGGCGCGTCAAGTGAGGCAAGTCCAAAGTTGTGATAAATGGTAACTGACGATTAGGGTCCCTAAAACTCTGGGTCTGTAGACCAGCCCCAGGAGGAGGATATCCAGGATAACTAGGAATTGGAATTGCATTTGGGATATTGTGTCCTCCTGAAAAACCATGATTAACCAGACCATACTGGTGTTGCTGAGGTTGTTAATATGTATACCCAGGGTACGGTTGATACTAATAGACTGGTTGCTGCGCAGCAGGACCGTATTGGTACTGTCCTTGGTATGGTTGTTGAATAAACTGAGGTTGATTGGTGACAACCGTACTTAAACCTGGTTGCCCGACAGGCATCTGAACCGAAGTGTGGACCGTGGGTCTGGACTGAGGTAAAGATGTCTGAGGAGTAGTTATAGGGATAGTAGAAACCGAAGCTGTTGATACTCCAGAAGAAGGTGGGGTAGATGCGACAGATGTTGCAGTAGTTGCAGCAGATGTTTGAGGCGGAGTACGAGGTGTAATAGGCCTAGACTGAGAAACTACAGAAGGTGCAGAAGTTTGAACAGTAGACTAGATAGGTTGCTGGGATGAACCAGAAACCAAGGGTTGTCCAGTTTGAGATGAAAACTGCGCATTCGGTTGCAAGACCTGTTGGGATTGAGATGGATCCCACACTAAATTCGTTCCGGGGTATGCACCCATAACAGGGTGAAGATATTGAGGACCATAATCGGGTTGAGGGTAGGGTTGATAATATGATTGACCAAAAGGTGGTTGGTAACCTTGGGTTAGGTACTGACCTTGGGGTTGATAACCCTGACGCACGTACTGATACTGGGGTTGACCTTGAGGTACATATTGATACTGGGGTTGACCTTGAGGTACATATTGATATTGAGGTTGACTTTGAGGTACATATTGATACTAAGGTTGACCCTGAGGTACATATTGATACTGAGGTTGACCTTGAGGTACATATTGAGTCTGGGGTTGACCTTGAGGAACGTACTATCCCATAGGTATGTACTGTCCTTGAGGTTGCCCCCTAAGCGCAAACTGAGTACCTTGATGTTTCCCCCCAGGCACACAGTGGGTACCTTGAGGTTTCCCCCCAGGCGGTGACTGGCCCCTTGCGGTTGAGGATTGGGAATAGAACCTGACATCATGAGAATATCTTCTACACTCAACGGTTTAGTACCATTATTTCCAGTTAATAACTTTTGTTCAATAGGTTGAGGAGATGCTCCCGAAAAAGTACCAGAAATGGACTGATACCCAACAGGAACAGAAGGACCGCCGTACAAAAAGGCTTCTGGAGATTGAGAAAACATGGACGACTGTTTTGACATATTTAACGGAGGATAGTGACCTCTAGGTGTTGGGTGATAAGAAATATGAGGTGGTGAAAAACGTAGTCCTGGGTTTTCCAAAAAAATAGTCAATCAAAGATACCAAGAACTGCTCTTAGGTAGATTGTAAAATATTGATTCACGCTCCCTAAGGTCTATAACAGGTCGATCTTCTGGAATAGGGATGCCATCTTCTTTTTCCGGAATAGCAAGTTCTTCAATAGCTATTAGTCCATAAGGAAGATTTTGGGTAATTATTCTTTCTACCCTAGGTGAACTAGGACCACTAGAATCTCGAGAAGAAAACCCTGATATTGGAGTAGCAGCAGCTTCAGATTTGGGTTCAGATATTTCAGGTTCTTCACCTATATCACTAATAGATGAAACACTACCAGTAACTTCTGAAACAGATACAGGCTGCATACTATAATCTGCTATTAACGGTGAAAAATCAGGATATCCCACCAAAGAAGATTCTCCTCTTTCAGGTGACCCACTTCGACTATCTCGAGGAGTTACCAGGGCCCGCAGCCCTTCAGGCTGGCTTGGTGAAAACTCAAGAGGTTGGCCCCGAAGTCTACGGGACTTCCTCAGTAATTCACCCATGGTTAAAAAATTTTAATTACTTCACATGAAAACAAAGTAAAATCTCAATCAAAACCACCTAAAGCCTCTAAAGAACCAAACAAATTGAATCACATGCCTAAAGAATTTAGGAGATCAATCACACACAAACAATAACTTTTCGTACCAAAAACACTAGTTGGTGATGAAATCCAATGTCGCAGAGTTCAATACAGAAATAGCGGTCGAAACAGTTACCCTGGCAACCTGCTTAATGAATAGACTGGCACAAGTTTCTCCACTAAACCATCTCGAGTGAAGAGAACCCCCCAGAAAATCCAAGTGAGTCTAGCAAACATCTGCTCCAGGTACAGTGGGATCTTCCCATCACCGTCACCTTAGGAAGAATCCTATAGAATATGGTCACTATGGTTACTAACAGAAACAAATATACCTGGGGGAACAGTCTACGATCTGATACACACGCAAGGGCAGAGTAACAAGCTCAATCCCCTTGAAGGCTCCTTGACATAAACCAAGGTTTACCAACAAGTGACCCCAGGCTCCTCGACAATGGTTAATCCGAGGTTTACCGTTTTTAATACATGAATATCTGGCGTCGTTCCTAATGAGGAAGGATTAATTCCCACACTGGTTCGGACACGATCTCATGCTTCTCCTTTAAGAGGAGCTTTCCCAGAGCATAGATGCAACAATTGGATTTCTCTCCTACCGCAAGATATAGCTACTTGTTTGGTTTACTGTCTTGGAGAGTTAAGTACTTCCTACTCGAAGACACTAGCCTAAGCTATGTTGGTGTAATAGAGCCCTAGAAATAAAAAGATTTCTAGATTAATTTTACTTTAAGCATTATTTTTATTGTTTTTTTATTAAGTCAAGAGGTGCGGAGATGAAACTCGTGGTGTGGAGACTCGACTCGAAATCACTAAAAAGATGCACTTAAGATGATTAAACAATCTTTTCTCTTCAATGAACTTCTAGCTAGGAAAGAGTTGGAGAATGAAAATGCGTGTACACACAAACCTTTCTTAACAAACAAATTGAAAGAAGAGTTTTTGTTCCAATGCACTCAAAACGAGACAACTAGTTATTTGCACAGAAAATTTTGTTTTCTTTCAAACATTCAAATGCTACCAAAACAAACTTTTTCAAAAGAGATTTTTGTATTTTTATAAAAACACTCAAAACTATGATTGAAGAAAATCTTGAGAAAAACTATGAATAAAGCGAATCTTAAGATATACAAACTATAAAAACTACTTGAAGTAAAAGCTTACAAGATTTTTTGTTTCTAAGGATGTTTTACTTGGCGATAAGCAAACCAAGGACTAACTTGTCCAGAATCACAAATTAGTCAAAAAACAAGTAAATTTTTGTTCTTTTTTGTAAAAGTGAAATCCAAACTTTTAACACAAGCTTTCTCGAAGTTTCGCAAAGAGAAAACACAAGATGGATTCCTCAACAAAGGTAGATTTTGCAAATGGTCAGACTCATAAGAAGGCCAGTAAAAACAAAGGTGATCTGAGGCTTCTACGCTTCTAAGCTCTGAGCTACTACACGACCAAAATGAAAATCAAGATCGGCAACCAAAACTTCTAGGAATTTCACCTAAAACCCTAACACCAATGGAATTAAGGCAAGGAAAGCTTTTAACAAGTCACATGCAGGTCTGGGCAGAGGATAACAACATCTAAACCAAAATAAAACTAATTGAAAAAAGTAAAATTTAGGTTTTTCGAAATTTTAGTAGGGTCTGTAGGTTCAAAGATTACACAGGTCCGTGCATGCTCTGTGTGCAAAGTAAACATGCGTAGAAGTACGCATTATGATACAAGCACAGGGTGCGGGCTTCTCCTAAAGTTATGAAAAGCAAAAACAAACCTAGATCCACTAAATCTACCCAATTCCACACACAACAAGCCAAAAACAATAACAAAAATACAAGTTTCTCAGGTCAAAGTAAAAACAAGGAAAACAATCAAGTCCCCAGCGGAGTCACCATTTTGTCACATGGAATGAGTCGAGGTTGCGGACAAGATCGACCTTCCTAGTATCTAAAGATATCTAGTGACAAGCAAGCCAATCAAAAATTATCTTTCTCTAAATATGCAATGGAAAACAAAGGCAAACAAGTGTTTTAGGCCTAGCTTGGGTCTAATGCAAGTTTGTGGAAGCCTCGCTCCCTCGCTCCAAATGAGCTTCCTTGAAGTGTAATTCTGCAAACACAAACAAGCAAAAAAATTAAATAGCACCTGAAAAGCCAATATCATAAAGCATATTCATCATAATGATCAAGGAGATTATGAAACAAACCACATAAGACAATTTGTTGAGAAAAATAAATCTGATTGTATTAATTCAAATGAAAGAAGAACTTTACAACCTGTGCCTTGATGTTGTACAAGCTCCTCCCAGGGTCTAACAAGAAGTCTCCTCTACTTTGACAAGTTTCACTCACTTCCCCATGAAACCAAAAGGTATGTGATCTCTCCTCTCAAGTTTAACTAGGAAGTCCCAATTCCATCAGCATTTACCCTCAAAATGTTCAACTTCTAACCTCTTCAACAACTGACCCAATGCCTTAATTTATAGTGCAATGGAGGGAAGTTACTAGGTCCTCCTTCAAAGGGATAAACCCTCCTTCAAAGGGATAGCTCCTCCTATCAAGGGATTAGCTCCTTCTCTTTTGGGATGCGTGAACCACCTTGGAGCGAACAATCCACGTCAAAATTCCTTCTAGAAACATCTAGAATTAACCCAAAGTGAGTTTTTAGGATAAACTTGCGCCTTTTTGACTTTTACAAGGGTACGCACCCACCCCTTTACACACAGAGCGAGCAGATATGCAGGTAATATTAACAAAGGTTGCGGGCCCACAGGCAAAAGTGAGAGAAAGTACGGAACCAGAGTAATATTGATTTTCAATGTCTTTCTCTCATTTCCAAGGCTTGACGTGAAGAGCTAAGGTCTGAGACCATCTTAGGAGGACATTATAAGTGATGATAGACCCATACTGACTGCAAATAGTCATGATGACGATATTTTGCATAACATATTGAAAGGAACATAATGAAAAACCAAGCTGATAGTCCTGTTTTTGGGATCCAGGGGAAAATCTCTGCGTATATGTGTTTTATTTGTTATGCTCTTGCATTGTTTATTTTATGTGTTTTAGAATTTGTATGAAGGTAATTTCTATACGGGGTTAAGACCTACACAAGATCCTATAAGATACAAAACAACACCTGTAGGATTGGCAATGAGCAGTTTTAAAGGGAAAAACCAGAGGTTGGCTTTATCAAATAGTGATAAGGAGACCTATACAACCCTCCACATCCATCGAGAAACATGACAAGGGGATTTAACAAGAGGGAACCCACCAACACAGTGAGGATTCATCAACATCACCATTCAGTACCTACACATCAAGGAACAACATCGGAGAAAAAAAGAGAAAAACACATGCAACGAATACGATGATCTCACTCTCCAACAAACAACATCTATAGGAAGGCCATGAGATAGGTACAAGTATGCAACAGTCTTGACCTCTTCTCTTGAGCATATTATAGTTAGAAATTTGTTGTCAATGCATGAGAGAAGAGATTTTATAAGCTAAGGATGGGTTAGCAGTCTCAACTGCCTTCAACTAGTTAATTGTAGCTCACTCCTTCACTCATTCAATGTTGAAAAGTCAAATTATGAAGGGTGATGATTTGAAGGAATGAGAACAGCAGTTAAAAGAAGAAATTTTTGCAAGGGCCAAGTCACCACAGCACTCCAAGCCCCCCATCCAATTCATATTCACTATCTATTCATCATTCATCCATCCCATTTTATTCTTGAAAAAGAAAAAGAGCATCCTCTCCATTTTCAATAACCTACACTACTCCCTTTGAGCCCTAGCATCATCATCCAATCCCTCTTAATCATTTCTCATCACTCCCATATAGTTAGAAGACCTTGAAGGAGGAGGAATGACTACCACAAGAAGGCAAAATGTTGCTACAAGAAGGAAGAAATGAACAAATTATGCTAAATCCCAATATGGCAAAGCTTAAGAGAGACCTAATTAAAACAAAGAACTCCAAGGCCGTTAGGCAGTCATCTAGGCCACAAGAGAGAAGGAGAAGGCAACAAAAGGATTTGGAGGCATTCACCATCAAAACAAAACTCAAACTGCAATAATGAAAACATGTTTTCTAAGAGGTCTCCAATATATTTCTAGCTTTTGTCCAAGGCCTAAAAATGGGGAAAATGAATGGGATTCAAGTTGAGGGCCTGTCCTAGGCTCAGAATATTATTTATGCTCAAAAAGGGTTTCCCATAGTTTTAACAGGGTTTATTGTAGGTTTCATGTAGTTTTGACAGGAATTACTACAAGATGTCCTAGTTGTCATCTAAATGCATTTTGAAGGTGTTAGAGGTGTCCAAATGGCAGAAAAAGGTAGCAGAAGGTTGATAAGGATATGGAATATCTTGCTAAACTGAAAAATATTCAAGAACCCATCTTGAATAAGGGTAAGAAAGCAAGCTGATGGTCTCAAGAAACAATGATTTTTATTTGCACAAATATGTTTTTGGGCTTTTACTTGAAGAACTTGCAACTAATATTCTTAATTCACAAAAAAGAGGCCACTAGGGCCATGGATGAGGCACAACGAGGTCACTAAGTTGCTCAGAGGATGAGCAACACTTTCAGCACGGGGGTATGATGGGCCTCTAAATTAGACATAAATTAAGGCCCATGCCTTCAAATTAAACATATATTAATGCCTATGACCATCCATCAACACATTAAACCTCTGTTTTTGCATTAGATAGTATATTTTTAAATTTAATATATTCATTACAAAGGTTTATGAATAATTGGATATTTGTGCCTAATATTATTTATTTTTGTGGAATATTATGAGAATATTGGGCAGATTATGAAGATTCGGAGGAGGAGATAATTTAGGGACTTTTTCCCTACTATAGGAGGATCAATAATAAATAATAAATCAACAAGACATTATGGAATTATATCATATATTGTGGAACTCCAATGATTGAGAAAATCTAGGAATGTGTTCCCTGCCATTTAATGCAGATTCCTGGTATTGGGGACCAGATCCACTAATCAAGGGATTTTGGTGGGGAAAGCTTCCTCCTTTCATCGGGAATGATTACTAATCATTTTTTATAAGTACCAATTCGAATTTTCCTCTAGGGATAGATTTCTATTAGTGTTCTTGTGGAGAGAACTTGTATATCTGCAGCTCCAATGTATTTTCTTGCAGGGATATAATTGTGTTGATGAACATAATGAAGATTGGTGTCATGTTCAACTTATAAATCTTGTTATCCTCCATAGGTCTCTAAGTTTCCTTTGGATTGGAAATATTAGGAGCCTTAGAGCCCTTTTGTATCATTTTCTTTCCTTCTTTTCACTTCTTATTCACATGCATCTCCTGTTTTTATTTCTTTCTACTTATGCATTTAGTATTAATGATTTCTTGTTGTGGGATTGATTTAAATGGTTGATGTAAGTTATTTTTCAGGATCACAAGAATTATTTCATCCTTGGAAAAGCTTTCGAAGTTCATAGTAATCATTGAGCTGCTTGGATTAGTCTTATTATTCCCAAATCTAGATTTTTGGAACTCCTTTGTGGCAAAGAACAATAAATATCTACTATTTTTTAGAACATGGTAACAAGCTTCAATTGAGTTGGTTCCACTTTCATTAGATCCAAAAAAAAACTAGTTCATAACAAAAACCACCCCATTTCATTTGCACTTGATTAGGTTATGCATTTTTTTAGATTTACTAGCTCACTAGTTCTCGAATTTCTAGATTTTCGACTAGTAATGTTTTTCTACTTTTTAGCATGGGTTAATAGAGGTCTTTTTAAAATATTACACTTGGAATGGGGACCTAAAACATCCTAGTTAATAACAAAATTTGTCCCATCCAATTTGGATTTGGTTTTCTTGGACATTCAATGAATTATAATTTTGTATAGTAAATCTGTAACGTCCTGTAGGAAATCAGGGGATCCTATAGGAAATCACTGTAGCATCATGTAGGAAATCACTATAGAATCATGTAGGAAAGCTTGTTTTGAGACCAAATTGAGAAAAATCATCATTGAAGCTGGGAATAGGTCTCTACTGGAATTCCACACCAGCAAGACCATTTTACCCCTCTTGCTCCATAGTTGTCTCCCTTTCCAAAGATAAAGGAAAGATTAGCATTTGCATTTATAAAGAAAAATATTTAAAAAATGAGTTTTTTGATATTTACACATGCACACAAAAGTTACTACACTCTAGATAAGATTTCATGCTCAGTTATCTTAAATCATCACATGTGATAAATAGGGTTAGGCTAGGTTTCTTATACATTTAGTTCATGATCTTTATGCAATTAGAATAGGTTTATTTCCTTGTACATTTCATTTTATGCAATTATTTTAGGATTTGACTTCAGTACATACACTCCATTACATCACGATAGCAAATGAAGGACACGTTGTATGCTGCACATATAGTGTTGATACCTCTTAAGTTTGTATGAACCCCGAGTTGATAATTAAAGTCGGAAGCCTTGGGAGTTGTAGCATTCTTGTTGCGATATGAAGGCTTATCATATCTCTAACAATAAATTCTTTCAGACATGACTATTTATAAGAGAGATAGGTCTTCAATACATATATGTGCCTCATGAACTTCTCCTTGATACATGCAATAAATCTTCTCCTTCATTTTTTTGCTGGCACATAGTGTCTTAATTTATCAAGGTCTACATATAATACTTGTTTCAAGATAAGATTCTTATCTTATTATCCATGTTCATTATTTTCACTACTTACCATAGAGGACCATACATATATTTCCAAATCCGGTAAATAGTCTTCCATTCTAAAATTCCAAGGCACATACTCTTCTCCATTAAAAAATGGTACTCCTTCTAGTGAATTAACCAATCCTAAATAGACAAGCTTCCTTTTAATCTACCTTCAAGAAGTCAAGTTATTCATGAAGGAACCAACTCTAATACGAATTTTTCGAAAGAATATTAATCCTAGGTTGGTGCTAGGTAAATCAATATTAAGGCTAGTTTTACAATGATTGGAAATTAGCATTTTACCTTTTCTTGGAAACCATTCATATCAACAACTAATAGCATGTCAGCATTAAAAGGAACAAAAAAAACATCAAAAAAATTATGCACTGACAGTTTACATGGAAACCCATCTACAAGAAAAAACAAAAAATCTTCATTGTATTATGATATGGATCAAAAGACTCAACTTTGATTAAATCAAGTTTGGTGAGCACCCACTCACAATAAGAACCAAATCGCTTATATTATTTTGTTGGAATCAACTAGTTGGAAGTACCAACTCTCTTATGTGTGTTGATAGCACCAAGTAGTAGGAAGCAACAAATCCATTATCTGTTTTACTAGCACCCACTACTAGAAAGTGCCAAATCCATTTTTGCAAATAGTCGAATAACTTATAATAAGAAATTAATCCTAGATTTTTGGAAGCACCCACTTATAGGATGCACCAATGACCATGCTATATATAAAGGACCCATTACGATGGAAGCACCAACTTCTTATTGTGTAGGTACCAACTTGTCGTCCATAAGGAAATTTGTGTTTTCTACTATGGCTCTCACTCATCCTAATGCATACCTTGAATCAACCCATGCCCTACTTTTCTCCTCTCCATTTCTCTCTTTACAAATCACACATAGTTCTTTTACTCCTACCTATTTTTAGGAGAATTATACACATTCGCTTGGCCTACTCATATAGTCTACATATCCATAGATATTGGATTTCTCTTCCACGCTGGATCTCACAAACTCACTCTTAGACACATTTGGCCACACATTACAATGTTCTGCACCTATCTCACTCTTCTCACAAGTGCTTTGTTCATCTATCACAAGGCTCAGTGTAGGTTTCTTTTGCATTTCACATTGCTTGGGGAAGGCTCCAACATGGCTAATTTTCTCATCCTTCAAGCCTAGATAGGACCAAACGAACGGGTTTGATTTACTAAACCTCATGGCACAAGTATGGTATACATTATTATTCTTTACAAATCTAGGAGATCACTTTGGTATAGCTCACATGGTTCAAGATAATTGCATTAATTAAACCAAGTATGGGCAACACTTACTTCTTCTAGATTTCAGGATGAGCTTCGGTATGGTTTATTCTTATTGAGAAGTGAACTCCATTACAACTTGTACTACTCGTGAAATTTCACTATTAATTATGTGTGGAACAAGAAGTCCTTCACAATTCTTGAAGAGCCAACATAGATTCACATACTACTTCCAACATAAGATTTTTTCTATCACTTGTCATGATCATGCCAATCCCATGATAATTCAATCATGATGTGCTAGTCCGCATTGTCATTTTATTTCAAACTTTAGGTTTTGCACTCATATGTAAGTTTACCAATATTGATTATGATCATAGTGTTAGCCCTTTCTATCAAACAAGATTAAACCTCCTTTTGGCCAATATTTTTATAAATTTTCCTTTTGTATCCTCTACTCTTTATAACATTTTTATATGTTGATAGGTCCTCCAAATGCACCACTAAACAAATATTTCATATGACGCTTTTCTTCATTTGAGTCGTCAAATTGATTTCAGTGCTTTCCATCACAAGATTATGTACCCTTACATCTTGGCATTATATGCCTGAGTGGCCAAGACTAAGGACTTATCACAACCTGACTTACCACATATTCCTTTATAACTCAAATTTCTCTAGGGCACGAATTTGTTATCAGTAATCAGTGTTTGAACAATTAACCTTCCACTCTCATTTTGGAGGACTTTAATTACATTGCACCTTTTCACACTAGCCTTGGGAATGAACTTCTCATCTATTTATATTTTCATGAAAAGACTTTGTCTATTGGCTCCTACTAGCTATAGGACTACACTATCTAAATACTTCCTCTGGGCTTTATTTCTTGTGCATAATGAATTAACATCATTACACATGTCCACACATGATAACTCCATAAGTTGTGGGATTACCCATTCTTCCTTCTCTCTTTATCTTTTCCATTCTTCATGCTTTTGACACATTTTTGGTAATTTTGATAACAATAGGAAATGCCACAAAACATAGCCCCGTGACATAGAATTTGAGGACTACCACATTAGTTTCTTATGTCACTACTACCACATGTCCATCTCTAAGTGGTGTGTTGTATCAATCAGATATGGCCCACTTGACCACTTTAAAACTCCAAATCAACATGCCATGTGTTACTTGCCTAGCATGCAACATCACCATTATGTTGATGGCACTCCCAAACTAGCTACATCACTACAATGGGATTTTTCCATCTATCCTCCTATCATTGGTCCACATTGTCAACCTACAACCAATAGAAAAATTCCATTCTATGAACTTATTTTAGTCATCTTATATAGAAGAGAGGTACTAGTCACCTATGTTCTATGACAAATTCCTTCGTTGATTTAAAATAGGTTGAGGCTAGATTTAATCACTAAAATCCATTCCCCCATTATGCCACCATTTTCCAGCTAATTATCTGTCTGTTTGTCCCTATTGTGGGACCATTAACTGTGTTGTGCTCCACAAACACACATGCCATAACTTGAAATGTTGGGCATGGGATGTGAATATTTCTAAAATTTTCAATTAATAAATATGATCTCTCAACTTTGTTATTCGCGAGATTGCGAGAAAGTGGATTTCCATGCGAAAGCCTCAAAACGAAGAGTACCATGGTGTGACATTAATTTCTCTAGATTTTGATGGAAACTATTCCATCTTGCATCTTTACCAATGATGAGACCATCGAACAAACATGTGGGGTGTGATGACATGATCCTAGGGCATGATGATATGATACTAAGGTGTGATAATGTTGGTTTGTTCAGTAGTTGATGATAAAGTTCTCATTCTATGAGTTTTTTCAATCATTGTAATATATACCAATAGACCCTCAGACAAACTCTTGTGGCATGATGATGTGGCTGCTAGTGGAAGCATTGGGCCCATGGAACCATACCAAACATCAATCTTGAATAATGTTTGGTCCACATGGCATTTTTTTAGATACCAAATACTATTGGAATGTTATTTTTTAGGCCTATACATCCATGCACTCTTCAAGAGCATTTGAGTTGTACTGATAGAGAATAAACTCCTTCAAAATATAAACATAATATCAATGTCAACAATCTCCCTTAGCACATTTATCTAATCTATGCACTAAGGTTGACACCAATTCCAACAAAACAATTCCAATTATGAACATAACACTACCAATATGAAAATCATTTCTAAATAGAGTTTGTTACAACAGTATGGGACAATACCATGGCTTATCAATACCACATGCCCAAAAGATTAAAATTCTTTTCACCGTCAAAATATATGAATGTGTGGGTGTGTGTGTTATTTTAATTGGGCGCGCAAATGTGAAGATGTTTTATATGTTACGTCCAAATGTGTTGATGAAGTGAGTGAATGAATAATTCAATTGTATTTTTCAAACACATTTTCTTGTGCATGAGTTTTTTCTACTACTAAAATAGATTCAAAAACCAAGATTACCCTTTTGAAGAGAACTCAATAATAAAGATGATGTAACTTTTTTGAAATTTTTTTCTTTCGTATCTTTTATGTTATTGATTTTTCATTTAACCCCTTCAAAATTGTCTATAAAATATTTTGAGCATAAGGTTCAAAAGAAATTAGATGAAAAATATCATATGAATTTGAAAATTTCAAACTCATATGCCATTGGATAGAGGAGTGTAATATATTACATTCCCATAAATTTAAAACATTAAAGCAAAAAATATATTACATTACATTCCATTGGATAGAGGAGTGTCATATATTACATTCCCATAATAGTGCAATTGGTTGGATTTTCATGGAACTCAACTTCTACCTTATTTTCCATGATAATTGGAATAATTTCAATCTAGAAGTTATCATGGGAAAAAAGAGAGAAGTTAAGTTCACTAAAAATCCATTCAATTGCACTATTGTGGGCCTGTAATATTTCACATTGTTCATGCCTACATATTGTTGAAAAATTTGATGAAGAAATAGCTGGAATGAATTACAATGTGTATTAGATATAAATTTATGGCATCCCAATGTATGCAAGATCACTTTTTGAAATGAACATTGGACTAAGTTATTTACCAGCGTAGATCCATTTTAAATACATATTTAGCATGACCAGGGAGATCCAATTCCTTCACTTGCAATTTTTTTTATGATCCAATATTATTTAAATGTTTTGTATACTTATTTACTTTTTTCTTTTAGATTTTTTAAAATTTTTATTTGGAGAGACATGAGCCAAATTTCAACTTGGAGAGAAACCCTTACACATCCTACTAAACTTTTATGAAACCACATTTTTAAAGGTTTTGTATAGTTATTTGTTTATTTTTATTTACTTTTTTCAAAAAATTTATTTAAACGTACATGAGCAAAATTTCAACTTGGATAGACACACTTGAGCCTCATACTCCACTATAAAATGAACCTCTAGACTCAAAAAAACTAGCTTGAAACTTGGCAACAACGGCAATAAGTGAAAATCAAATTTCTTTCTTAATTCACATATTGTTGTATATATTTACTCTAAAGGAATTAACTTAGATTATGTAGTTAGGTTATAATTCTATTCCGTTATTCTGAAGGTTATACTCTGAGGTTCAGTAGCACCTATCGATGTGGAATGACATGTGGAATAGGGTTTCGAATGGATACTATTTTTATTTCACCACAATTGAGCTGTAATACCACACTTATTATGTTATAATTTTTTTTTGGTTCCCCTAAAATTAATTTAGAAGTTTCCCATTACCATTTTATAAAGGTGTGGTGAGTTGGGTATATGAGCTTATGTCGGAGTCCCTTCCATGCGTTGAGTTGCAACCAAACGCCAACTCATCTTCTATTAACATGAATTCAAGGGTGAGGAGGCCTAAACAACATTCACTATTTGAAGACGAGTATTGGGTTTGATTCTTGTGTTTTCTTATAATAAAGATAAAATAGTATTATGTTTGAAACTAATGCAATGTTAATTTTGTAATTGGTTTACCTTTCACTAAGGTAGCTAATGATTACTTAGATGATAATAAAGGGATATTTAATGTCTAAGATAGACACTTATTAAATTAATTATTAATTTGTTTTGTTGCGAATATTATTGATATAAATTGATAGACATCAATTTCAACTATGGTTTACTTTTTATTTCTTTATGAGGTATCTGTCCTAATGAGATGCTCACCTTGACTCTCCTTACCTCTCTCAATTACCTTCCATTTCTTGGTTTTAGGCAAAATGGTTGTCCTAGTTTATACACCAAAAAATAAAACCTAAAACATGTGCAACAGAGAACTAAAACCTTAAAGCAAAAAAAAAAATCCAAAGCTAAAACCTAAACCTAAAAATAACCATGAAAACCAAAACATAAACGTGAAACTAAACTTACAACTAATACTAAAAGATATGAGAATAGTAAGAAACTATAAAACTCAAACTAGAAAAAGTCTATGGATGAACAGTAAAATATACTTCAAATATTTGTTGATATTATAGAATTGATTTAATATATAAAAAAATCAATCGATATGTCAAAATTATAAAATATAAATTGTTTTACATTTAGTAAATTAAGAGGTAAAATAGAAGGAAAATCTTAAGAAATATAAATTCAATTGAAAAATAAAATAAAAATAAGATGGTTCATCTGATAAATTATTATTTTAATAAAAATATAAAGAATTGCCCATAGCCTTAGAAGCTATTTTGCATGAGTCCAAGATTAAAGTGTGGTAGGAGCTCTGTCGTAGATTTTCCTAAGTGCAATTTTTGTTGGGATTCAAACTTGGTGCATCCTTATTTTAGACTTATGCATCCCTATTTTTTTAGGGGCTTCATATTTTTTAATCTTATGCGATATTTCATATACAATCATCTTGTACTAAGTTGTGGTACATGATTTGAATACATACTTCTAGCTTATTTTAATATGATGTAAGAGTTAATTTCAAAAGATATTTTCCTAAGCTTCCCAAATTATAATTCAGGCATGTCAAAATTATAGAATCAAGAACTTTATCAATTGTTATCATTAACACTATCTTAGAAACATAAATTGTATTTTCTGGAAATTGATTTTTCCTATATATCCAACACATGAATAAACAATTCTATCCCTTGTTATCATTGAGACTATCTTCAAAACATAAATTGTATTTTATTGACAATTTATTTTTCCTATATATCCAATGTATGAATAAGAGAGGGAAAATAAAAATAAAACTCAGAAAGCCATTAAGAGATGGATTAAGTATTTTGAAAACAAGTGCATTTAATAGGATACAATAATACCAATGTTATTAATCATTTGCAATTAGCTACATAGAGATTGATAATATATAATTATATATTATATATATAATATATAATATATATATATACAAATAATGAATATAAATGTAGAGTTTGTTACTTACTGCATCTTGTTAGTTAGAAATAAATTGACATATATGTTCCCAATATTGACATATGTGTTCCTAATAGAAAGATTGGATGCAAAGTATTGAAAAATACACAAATGATTCTAAGAGATATAGAGATTTCCTTATTCATGATCATGGTCCTTGTTCACAATTTCCACATATTGATTCTTCTAAGTAATGCACATTTTTGTTTTTTTACTTTATCAAAATAATTTATACTTATCAAAATCCCACAAGACATGACCACATACCATTTTAGTTGGCTAATAATTTAATTATGAGAGTTAAGGGATACGTTTGTGAACTAAGATATCTGAGTTTCTTAATAAGAGCGATGTTTCTCAAAGACAAACAAAACTTGTGTTGAGTAACAAGCAAGTATAAACAACAATTTAGGGATATCTATTTGATTCGTATGTAAACATTGAATGGTACCTAAACTAAAAAATCTGATTCCAATCAAGATAATGGGTCCAATCTTGTTAATCATTCGTTAACCAGTGGGTGAAATCAATTGTAATTAAATTTTAAATGTTATTCTTCGGTTTGAAACTAAAATCTGTTAATATACTTTTCATATGTGAAAAGAATGTATAAATAAACACTTATTATATATTCTTTTAAGTATATATTTTCATTATGGTGTTAATGCTACAATATTTAAAATATATTTTTAGTTATTGTAAGAGATTGCGTATATCTAAGTTATTTGAAGCTTTTTTTAGCATACTTTTTAATTTTGTTGTTGAACATTGTCTTTCCATGGTTTTTTTCAACTTGTAGAATTGATTATGAATTTTAACAAAACATTTCAATTTTTAGAAAATTCAAGTCCACAATTGATTCTCAATCTGAATTTTTTTGACATTTCATGTCACTGGAGCAATTTCTGAAAACCACTATACACACATGTATATATTTAAAGAGATATGCATTTTTTGCCCTGATCCAAAATTTTTGAGTCTTTCTATAATGCACATGGTAGTATTTTTAGTTCTATGTGAGGTTGTCATATCACCACTAATTCAAATAAGTGAAAGTATCCATGAAGAAATAGGTAATGAAAGGTAAAGTAATATTCAAGACTTTTGAAATCTTGCTGGTGAGTATCGCATGGAAATGTAGTCATAACACACTTCACTTAGAACTAAAAATGCATTTGAAAAAAAACATTATTAAAAACATAGAGATCAAAATACACTAGAATGGTACTTAGAAATTAAAATCCAAGCATTCAAATTGGAAGCGAGTGAGACATATTCAACTATCCTAGAAAGAAATTTAGATTGGTACATATGTATTTAAATTTTAGATTGAATTAGATGTTATTTATTGAATTAAGAGGGAGTGAAGAACCCAAGAAATTATCTGGTAATTCGAAAAAACATACGGAAGAACCCAATAAATTATCCAAAGAGACATATAACAAGAGTCTTAAAATGGGTTGCTAGAGACTCTTTAAATTATTTCTTAGTAGTCCACATTTTTTTAACTAGATTTCCTTGGGTACCTAACTTAAAGAGTACAATGAGGTTTTACTTTTTCACTTTCACGGTTAGAGTGGAGCGAAACTAGCTCCTTAACAAATCTGGGAGATAAGTTTTAAAAATATGTCAATCTCATGACCTTCTCGGCATATTGACAACGATCTCCTGTATATGTAGGCACGCGATGCTAGTCAATATGATAGACATACATGAGCAAAATTTCAACTTGGACAAACACCCTTGCACCTCATACTACACTATAAAATGAACCTCTAGACTCAAAAAATCTAGCCTGTAACCCAATATAATTCTATTCACTTATTCCTTTATTCCCTTATAATTCTATTCCCTTATTCCGAAGGTTATAATCTTAGGTTCAGTGGTGCCTATCGATGTGGAACAACGTGTGGAATAGGGTTTCAAATGGATACTATTTTGATTTCACCACAACTAAGTTGTCAACCACACTGATTATGTTATAATTTTTTTTGGTTCCCCAAAACGTATTTTATAAGTTTCCCATTACCACTTTATAAAGGTGTCGTGAGTTGGGTAAAGGAGGTTACGTCGGAGTCCCTTCCATGCATTGAGCTGCGTCCAAATGCCAACGCATCTCCTATTAACAGGAAGTCAAGGGCGAGCAACCCCAAACAACATTCACTATTTGAAGATGGGTATTGGGTTTGATTCTTGTGTTTGCTTATAATAAAGATAAAATAGTATTATGTTTGAAACTAATGTAATTTTAATTGTGTAATTGGTTTACCTTTCAGTAAGGTTGTTAATGATTAGTTAGATGAGAATAAAGGGATATTTAATCTGTAAGATAGTAATTTGTTAAATTTTTTATTAATTTATTTTGTTGTGTAGATTATTGATATAAGTTCATAGGCATCAGTGTCAACTATGGTTTACTTTTTATTTCTTTCAGAGGTATTTATCCTAATTAAGATGCTCACCTTGTCTCTCCTTAGCTCTCTCAATTACTGTTACTAGGAATAGTGACCACTCGAATGCTACTATTCCCACTAAGACTGGTAGCTATCTTAGAAACAAACAAGTAAAGTCCACTTTCGTTTTCCTTTATGAAAATAGATAAGAGTGGAACAAAGGACACCAACCTTAGTCTTGCACTTGATTTCCTTGTTTGATTCCTCTCCTTCCTGATAGAGCTTTACCGCTTCTTCTTCGTCTGCCCAGCTTCAAAGAGCACCTGTGGAATCACAGCAACATACTACTATCGAAGAACAAAGATCTATATTCATAAATAACATAGGACCAGATATGTGTTAACCATACAAATGCATATATAAGCAAACATACAAGAATATGGACGAAAACTTGAATAGCTTTATTAAGATCAAAAGTGGCAAGTGGATTATAGCCATATGTTCTGACCCAGCGTCATCCTCCAGCAAGAAAGCCCTTCTTCACATCAAGTAAAGCTTAGGTCACCCAACACTATGAACTTTACACTAGAAAACCAACAACACTTCTCTACAAGATACAAGATTCCAGCCTCCGGATCTATGTGATGAGGGATCCATATATAGATGATTGTAAGGTGGTGAGTCATCTTCTGGGGTCTTTATTAGTGTCCTCTCTCTGATAGTTCCTCATTCCACTTGGAGAATGATGATCTCTTACTCATCCCTAGTTGAAAACAGAGAGGCAAGTGTCAGAGGGGAGGCTTCTAGAAGATCCCATGATCTTCCACCTCGCAATTTGTCCCTGCCATTTGTCCATTCCTGACCATCACACCCTACAGAGTAGCCATTCAGTATGCATCACACCTTGTACACTGTGGAGGTGATATGCATCGCACTCTCTACACTGGGTTTTCAGTATGGTCCAGTTTTGACCCTTTCTGAGCAGTTTTTAGTGGAGAACTTCTGGGAGATGATGTAATCAGCTGACCTTATTCATTTAGGTAGTGAAGCAACACTTTTAGGGACTTAGGAACCCTCAGTTTATGGACATTTATGGTTGGGGTTGAAGTGCCAAAAATGTCTATAATAGTTGCCCACTAAAGCATGAGGTCGTTAATCTTTTTGATGTCGAGTGAAATGCTTTACCATGAGGATCCGAAGTTGCTTTGAGCTGGGAGGAAACCTGTAATGAGATACAATACAATACATTATCTTGACAACATTTTTCATGATCTAGATGAGATGGGCATTCCCATGCTCAGCTTCATTTTCATGTACATAGGACATACAATCGTCTGTGTGGCAGACTGATGATTCAGACTCATCATCCTTTGATTTGGATGATCATCTATTCGACAATAATGTATATTTTATGTCGTTATGTTCCTTAATATATCGCAGCCCAGATGGATGAAACTAGATCCGGGGTCTTCAAAACTCATTCAATCTTCACTTGGAGTACAAGTCGATCCATGTGAAAAAATGTTCTAGAGTCAAACATGGAAAGACATTGCCTGATTACCATCCAATGATGTAAGTTGTTAACAGGCATGAGAGGAATCACCAATAATGACAATGACCCTCAAGGTACTACAGTACAATTCACGAGGTGTGAAAAAGAACTTGGCGTCGAACACCATGCAAAATCTCTCGGTCGAAGGCGATTAATGTAAACCTGTCGCCGAAAGTGAGAAACTTGCCATTGAGGCATGCAAGCTTCAAAGTACTGAAAGGGTTGTCCCTAGGTCAACTTCTTGGATAATGAGCTGATGTCGACAAGAAGTGACTCGTCATAAGATGGCCTTAATGAATCCCACATATACGACACGGAATGAAGCAAATGATTTTGGAGGTGAAAATGATCTGAAGATTCAGGATTCAGGGTGGTGGTCATGAAAGAATGGAGCATGAATGTATTGCAGTGGGTGAGACGCAGGCGAATTGTCTGAATGACTTCTCTTGAACATATCAGTGACACTGACGATGGATTGGTATCGTTAACCCCAAAGATGGATGGTGTGAGGACCAATGGTGATGACCAGTGAATGGAACAACCCAACCCAGCTTGGATGCGGAAGGAAAGTGTCATGTTCAAGAGAGACTTGCTACCAATAACATTTTTCAAGTTTTCTTCCCAATTTTCCCCAGTCATTGCTGACCAGTACCTCTTAATTTTTATCAAGCTTGAGGAGGATAACAAATGCTTGTTCTATAATCCGCCCTTCGGGCAAACCTGTCGCTATATTTTAGCGAGCCTAGCGACAGTGAAACTCGTTCTTGTCCATTTGGACGAGCTTGTCGCTATTCGGTTTTAACGAGTTTAACGACAAAGATAACTCGGTTGTTTTCAATTTTAGAGAGTCTGAAAGGGATGGAAAGGAATCAGATGCTACCCGAAATCATCACTCGTTCCTTGAAAAACGAGTATCCTTTAAGCTCTTTTCAACTGACTTGTAAAATATGAAAAGATTGTCGAGCGATTAGCCTCTCCGACTAGTTAAAGTCATCGGAAGTGCTATCACTCCTCTAGAGAATTTACTTGTGTCTCACTCGCTGTAATACATTCACGCTCCATTCCTTTCATGACCTCCACCCTAAACACTGTATCATCAGATCATTTTCACCTCCAAAATCATTTGCTTCGTTACGTGTCGTAGATGTGGGATTCATTAAGGCCCTCCTACGACGGGTCACTTCTTGTCGACATCAACTCATTATATAATAAGTTAACCTAGGAACAACCCTTTCAGTACTTTGAAGCTTGCATGCCTCAATGGCAAGTTTCTCACCTTCGGCGACAGGTTTACATTAATGGTCTTCGACCGAGAGATTTTTTGTGGTGTTCGACGCCAAGTCCTTTTTCACACCACGCGAATTGTACTGTAGTACCTTGAGGGTCATTGTCATTATTGGTTATTCCTCTTGTACCTGTTAACAACTTACATGATTGGCTGGTAATCAGGTGATGTCTTTCCATGTTCGATGCCAGAACATTTTTCACATGGATTGACTTGTACTCCAAGTGAAGATTGAATGCGTTTTGAGGACCCTGGATCTAGTTTCATCCATCCGGGCTGCGATATATTTAGGAATATAAAGACATCAAATGTACATCATTGCCGAATAGATAATCATCCAAATCAAAGGATGATGAGTCTGAATCATCAGTCTCCCACTCAGACAATTATCTGTCCTATGTACATGAAAATGAATCTATAAAGTTGAGCATGGGAATGCCCACCTCAGCTAGATCATGAAAAAATGTTGTCACGATAATGTATTGTATCGTATCTTATTACAGGTCACCTCCTAGCTCGAAAAAGCTTCGGATCCTCATGCTAAAGTATTTCACCCGACATCAAAAGATTAACGACCTCATGCTTTACCGGGCAACTGTTATAGACATTTTTGGGCACTGCAATCCCAATCATAAATGTCCATAAACTGAGGGCTCCTAAGTCCCTAAAAGTTTTTCTTCACTGCCTAAAGGAACAAGGTCAGCTGATTACATCATCTCCTAGAAGTTCTCCACTAAAAACTGCTCAGAA
>APFE030179019.1:0-11307 GCA_000404065.3 Pinus taeda
CCGGACCCCATAAAGTGGGGTTACGGGTACCCCTCAAACCCCCTGTTAACTATGTGGAAAGAATATAACACAACCCAACACCATCAACACAAGAGGACACAAGTTTTTATGTGGAAACCCATATAGGCGAAAAACACAAATTATTCTTCTTATTATTCTTCATTCATTGCATATATTTGCAGGCATCGACATGCTAGAGGCCCCTACCCCAATATGTGAAAAAAACTACTTGTAGTAGGATACAACCTGATTGTTACACCAACCTTAGAGATGAGCAAGCTTCAAATTTCTCTAGGCTTCCACCTAATTGAAGTGCCAACCTCAGTGATATGCAAGCTTCAACTTGTTGTAGGCTTGTGGATGGTGTTGGAAATCGCCAACATATAGGGGGTATCCCCAATATGAATTCCCAACTAGAGCTCACACTATTTTGAGTGGGAGCCCCATCCGGGAAATAGGCCTGATTCCCATATTCTTGGTGAATTTCCTTAGTTGCAATAAACAACACAAGAGAAACAAATATACTTTCAAGATGAACAATTAAGTTAGTCTTGTGTTGTATTCAAATGTAAATTGTATAAAGTTTCTTTCACAACAGGGAAGAGAAAGTGAGTCTTTAAAAGAAAAGTTATAAAACTATCCTATTAAAGACACACACATATATATAAACAAACTATTAGTTATATTGTGAAATAGTTCACAAAGAAATAATTATCATGAAAACAAGAGACACATTATTCAAAGATGCATACTAAAGCCAATGAAATAATTCATTTTCATTAGCATGTAGAAACATAAACATACATTACAAACAATGAAAGAATAGTCTTATAATCATTCACGATATATGCATGAAAGTCCCTAGATACACCATACAATGATACAACACTAGTTCCAATAGTGGAATGTTAAGCCACCACTTGCTCCTCAAAAGACTAATCTTGTCTCCTATGCCTAGCTTGAGAAACTAAGGTGAATGTCCTTTGCTTTAGCTATGAGGGTGTATTTATAACAAATGAGGTGACTCTTCACTTCCCTTGTGACTCTTGATCTCCCCTCACGACTCTTGAGTTACTGTGTGACCTTTCAAATTCCTATGTGACCTTGGAGCTTCTACATGACTTTAAAACTTCCTTGTGACTTTTCATGTTCCACATGGGGCCCTTGGGCTTCCACACATTTTAAATTTTCTCATTTTTTCAAAAATACAGTGTTACATTCCACAAATTGTGGCAAAATACATTGACAACATATGACTTTAATGGTGACACTTTGAGAAGTCATGTCTTTGCGATAGTGACATAAGACTTCATTATAGTGTATCAATGCCAAACTCTCATCTTGGTTGTTGTCTCCTCAACTTCATGATAGATCTTCTTGTACTTCATCTTCGTCATCCAAAGGGATGATTATGATATAAAGTCTTCATGCATTATTTATCTTCATCCATCTATTGTAGTTCAATGTACCTTCGTTTCTTTTCTATCTTTATATCTCACCTACACAAGTGGATTCTTACAACATCTCCTTAATGCCCTCCTTGAGGATCATCCTACCATGTTAAGATCATATCACTTGCAGGTGAAGTTCACTCATGACAAGACAATATTAGTCCCAAAATCACCTAGTCTACCTTATTTCTCACGCAACATGTTGATTTTGATGGGACACTGCATGGGATTGAGGAGAGTGACCCATTTGAGTGTAGTGCATAGGAGAAAGATGTAGGGAATGAAGGACTAGGCATAGTGACTTTTTAGTAGCTGAGGGAGAGGGAAGTCAGGGATTACCTAGTGGGTATGTAAAGGAGGTCGGGAGGTAGGGTTGGGCACTATATATGTACAGTGCGTAGTGGCAGAAGGAGAGGCTTAAGGGATTATGTAGTTGAGGATTGTAAGGGTTCAAAGGAAGCTCCACTATCCACTATGATTATGCAGTGTATAGGGAAAGGTAGGGTTGGTCAAGACTAAACATTGGGAAAGTGCAACTAGCAAATCTGAGTGACTAAGCAATAGGATTGTGTAGAGCACAACTAAGGGAGATTAACCTCCAGGACTGCGTAGTGTGCAGTTCCAAGAGGAAGAGGGTGATTCATTGTGGCTTAGTATTGTGCAATGTGTAGTTCCAAGAGGTAGAAAAGTTGGTCCAAGATCAAGCAAGTTGCAAAGAAAGTGAAAGCTACAAAAATGGCTAAGTGTGGGATGAGTAAGACCAGAAAATAAGAATGAAAGCATGACAAGACATGAACATTATCACACACTTACATATGATTAACAATGTGAAAAGGAAACACCTATTACCCAAAATCAACATGGATTCACTGAAACAACAACAACACGATAGTGTTGACGCTTACCTCCAAGTGCAACACATAAGATATAGCTTTCGACACAAGCGTTGACTACAAAGAAAAGTTCGCAATAGCCTAGAAATGAGACCAATGCATGCCTTCATCATAGATAGGATCCACTAATGTGAGAGAATGCATTAAAGCTACCTCCTAAAGTTGTGCCAAAACTATCTTTCACAAAGAATAACACTTCTGTTAACAAAACATGACACTTGGGATTTCTTTAGAAAGAGACTTGAAAACTTAGAAAAAAGGTGTAGAATCATTCTAACAACTAGAAATGATAGTTCAAATGATCAAAGGGAGGCTCCAAAATTTGAAAGTAGGCCAAAATTTAGAGGGTCTTGTAGCTGCAACACACTTGGAGATTCACTAGAAGAACCCTAGCTTCTCTGTTAAGGTATAGCCTTATGCACATATTCTATTCTTCTAGGAAGTATTTATTCAACATGTGGATTACCTCACATTCCCCATTTATCCTGATTATAGTGATAGTTTTTCATATTCCCATTCTTGGATAAACACATTTACAAGTCTTACTATATATCAATTATTTTGATCTTAGACATAGTTACCAATCAAATGAGAAAATGACTTAGTACCTGTTTTTTTGAGGTAGCAAAAAATCACTCGATTTTGAAACATGGTGATTCAAAATAAACATTTTTTTTGAAGCATATTTTTGGCACTTTAAATTTTCTTATGTGTCAAGTATGAACAACTTTTTTTTTTTAATGTTAGTGTTTTTCATGTTGATTTTGAAAAGTGTTGATGCAACATCAACACAAATTTTTTTAGAGGGTTTATTTTTGACACTTTTTTTTTTTTGTATCTAGTATGAACATTTTTTTTTGTTAGTGATTTTCATGTTGATTTTGTAAAGTGTTGATGCAGCATCAACACAAATTTTTTTAGGGGGCTTATTTTTGACACTTTAATTTCTTTATGTATTTAGTATGAACATTTTTTTTTTGTTAGTGATTTACATCTTGATTTTGAAAAGTGCCAATGCAATATCAACCCTTTTTGTTTAGAGGGATTATTTTTTACACTTTAAATTTTCTAATGTGTTAAGTGTAGATATTCATTTTTATTGTTGGTGATTTTCATGTTGATAATAAAACATAAAAAAATAAAAAAAGGATCAAATATAAAAGATATTAATAAAAAACAAAAACAAAAAACAAAATAATTGTAAAAAAAAAGATAATAAAAAACTATCAAAAAATTGAAATATTCAAAAAAATAATATAATAATAAGCAAAACAAAAAAAAATAAAGGAAAGAAAAACAAATATTAAAAAAAATAAAAACAATAAAAAAACACAAAATAATAACAAGCATAAATATAAAAAACATGACCAAAAAAACAAATATCTTAAATATAATAAAGGACAAAAACAAATAATAAAGGTAATAAAAAAATAAAAATTTAGTCATAAAATATAATAAATGGAAAATATTTTAAAAATACAACACAATTTAAGAAAAAAATTAACAAAAAAAATAAAAAAAAACAAATTTTTTTTTTTTTAAGTTTAAAGAAAAAAATATAAACAATAATAAATCTACAACAAGCAAAAAAACTCACATTAAAGTCTTTCGGTAGAAATCACTGAGAGGAATTTTTTGGCTGACGCGTTTTGACAACAAGTGTGGTTAATCATCAGACTAAGATGAGAGGCAGAGCCATTGCCAAAGGCTTAAATAGAGAGAAATGGGTAGACACACATATTTCCCAGTAATGGTTATATTAACGAATACTTTTCGAACGACTATATTAATATTAAAAAATAACAATAAAATAAAAAAATGTTAAACAAAAATTAAATATTAAGTAGAAATTAAAATATAAATCATTAAAAAAAAATAAAAAAAACAAAAACTAAAAAAAAACAAAAAAGGCCCTATGGTGGCAAGGGTTGATTCCGGAAGTCGGCCCTTGCCTCCCCCAAGGCCTGTTGGACCGGGGGTGGGAAGGAAGGGAGTTGCACGCAGCTCCTTCCCAGCTCATCCCCGCAACCCAACCTACCCAAGGGTGGCAAGGGTCGACTACAGAGTTGGCTCCTGCTAGCCCTGGGTCGGCTAGGCCACTGGGGTGGGCACAGAGGGAGTTGCGAAGTTGGCCCCTGCCACCCCTCGGCCAAATGGGCTGCGGGGATGGCGGAGAGGGAGCTGCACGTGGCCACTTGGATGGGTAGCGAGGGAGTTGCAAAGTCGACCTTGCCATCCTCGGGCTAGCTAGGCTTCGGGGGTGGTGGGGTGGGAGCTGCACGCAGCTCTATCTTTGCCACCCCCATAGCTCAACCGTCTCGGGGGTGGCAGGGACTGAATACGGAGTCAACCTCAACCACCCTTAGGCCGACTGGGCTACGGGGGAAAAAATTTGAAAAAAAAAAACAAAAACAAAAAGGCCCTAGGGCCAGAATTGGCCCTTGCCATGCAGGGCCTTTTTTTTCATTTTTTTTCAACGTTTTATTTTTTTTTAATTGAGCCTATGGTGGCAAAGGATGGAATTAGCCCTTGCCGCCCCAGGGCCTTCTTTCTCCATTTTTTTATTTTTTTTTTTAATTTTAATTTTTTTTTTTCCAAATTTATTTATTTATTAAATTTTTTAATCAGACCTGGGTGGTAATGGCGATTCTCGGAATTGGCCCTTGCACAAACTGAGCCTTTTTTTGTTTTTATTAATTAATTTTTTTAAATCGGGCCCTAGGCTGGTAGGGTCCAATTCCCAGATCGAACCCTGGACCTGCCACCCCAGGGCCTTTTTTTCGTTTATTTATTTTTATTTATTTTCTTTTTCCATTTTTTGTGGTAACAGAGAAGATTTTTAATATTATTTTTTATGTTTTGTTGATTCACTTTTTTTATATTTTAGTTTGATATTATTTTTATATTCATTTTCAATTTTTTATTATTTTGTTTCTATTTTTTTAGTAAAAAAAAAATGTTTTTTTATTTGGTTTTGTTAAAAAAAGTTCTATAAATTATGTTTTAAAATTTTTTTTTTTTTTGTTTTTTGTTTTGTTTAAATTTTTTTTTTTACCATGTAAATTTTTGTTTTGTTTTGTATGTTTTTTGTTCTTTTTTATTTTATTTTTGTTATGTTTTTTTTTTTTATTTTTTATTACTTATTATTTTATTTTTAAATTTTTGTTGTTTTTTTTTTTGCAATTATTTGAAAAATTTTGGTTTTCTGTATTATTTGTGGTTATGTGTTGTGTGCTTTTTTTAATTTAAATTATTTGATATTTTTCATTTTTTTCCTTAGTTTTTTATTTTTACAAGTTAATTTTGTTTTTACTCTTTTTTTTTTTCTAAAGATTTTTTAGTCATATTTCTTTTTACATAATATCATGTTTGAAATATTCTGAAAACTTAATTTTTTTGGTAGTCATAATCTTTCATTTTATTTTCATGGTTGAAAAATTGTCAATATTTTAATGTTTTGCCAAGTCATCAATATTTTCTCTTTAATGCTATGGTTGAAAACAATAATAAGTATTTTTTCTCAATCTCATGCTTGACAATTGTTGGAAATTTAAAGATTTTCAAAGTCGTGATATTTTATTTTTAACATCATTATTAAAAAAAATTGAAAATTAACCCTAAAAAACGCCATACCAATATCAACATTTTCTTTTTTCAAGGTGTCTTTTGCACACAAAAATTTGGTTTTTACTGCCATTTTTAAGAAATGTTGAAAATGTACATAAAAAAAATGTTATTATGGCATCAACACTTTTCGTTTTTAGCCTTTTTTTCATGTTTTTTGGGGGTTTTTGGGCTAGAGTACTTGTTTTGTGGTAATATTTCTCATTTTATCGATAATTATGTAAGACTAGGAGAAGGATAGTATATATCTGCAAGTTTAGAATGATCAAATGTTTATTTCCATCTTTGGTGTTGTTCCACTACGAGCAGGATTGTTCAGTACCCTGATGGAGACAATTTTAGGAAACATAGGCATTGCTTCATTGCCAACGAGCCTCTTTAGTACCTCGACGACGTTTCTTGCTTTACCTCTATGCAAAAGAAGCCTTTCTCTTATTTCACCCCTTATTTTATTTTCAATATGTTCATTCCAATTTTATCAACATTTACATCACCAAGTTCGAAGAGGGATCCCGACTTGTTGAGAGAAAGGGTGGTTATTCCTATTGTAGAGACTCTTATATACCTCTCAAATTAATATTACCGCTTTCAGTTTCCGCCTTTCCCTTCTCTACTCAATTGGATCAACAGGGAAACACTAATCAATTACAATATTGAGTTGAGGAATGAAGATCCTAAAATAGATATGAGCATCATGTTTCTGATTATAGTTTTATGTTTGAATGAATCATATTTTCCATTTATCCATCATTGACCTTAAAGATATCATACCTAAGCAAGGAAGAGGGACAAAAAGTTAACCAAGTGTTGATGAATGTCACAAATTTCTTTAAAACTTTTGCCACATTTTCTAGAATTGAATAAAATACTTCCACACAAGGTCATATTTACATACACTGACCAAAATGGATGAAAAAGGAATGAATAAGACATGACATGAACAAAAAAAGAACAAAACTGAGAAGGAAATAAATATATACATAGGTAGAAATACAACCCCATGATGATATTGGAATTAACGTTTGAGATCTTGGCCATTGAAAGGAAGAAAACCAATCTTCCCATATAAGAATTGAAGATGATAAGAGTGTTCGCCAATCTTGTCATGAACAAAAAAGGGTTCAATCCATTAGGATTGAAATTTGGTGTGTTTACCTTTCTCTTCATGGGCCTTATCCCACTTCATTGCTAGATGTCCCACATTGAACTCCTTGTTCCCCGTATACTTGTGAGTAAAAGTATGAGAGTGAACAAAATAATATCCTTTTTTCATTTAAAGAGGATTTGCAAACATGTGAATATGCTTGCCAAAGTTGTAATTTTGATTTCAACTATGAGTTTCATCCCAAATTGTAATTTTATTCCAAAAGCAAAGATTTAATTCTATTTTTTATATTTATGTAATTTTATGTCATTATATGTAATAAGTAATTTTTCCCATGCTGCCAACTTAGTTCCACATGCCAACTGGACATTAAATGTCAAAACAAAAAGTGTTTACTCCAGCAGTTGATTAATCTGCAAAGCAAAAGCACAAGGTAAAAGGGTATGAGTGCAATGTTTCAAAATCCATTTCAAACATTAGCAAATGGGTTTTAAATCAACAAATCAAATTTCATCAAGTATTTAAAACCCTCAAGACATCGATTTACACCTCATTTTCTTTTGTCATGGTCGAGCAACCTCAACAAAGGAGAAATTTTTGAGTTTGACAGGTGAAATTAGCAAAACATAGTTTTTGTTGTGCATTTGTGGTATGGAGGGCGTGTTTATTTATTACGTTGTGCATTTCAGTGTTGTGCTGGACATTGGACCAGTGAAGGGCATGTTTCATTGATACGTTGCGCGTTTGTGTAGTGAACGACGTGTTTCAGTTGTGCGTTGTGCGTTTGACCATATTTTCTCTCCAGCCCCTAAAACAAAGTATCATTGCCTTCGAAGCTTCAATTTGGTTGTTTTCTTCCTCCAGTAACTAGGTAGCACTAAAATATACCCTACTTGCATTTCACAACTCATAAATTCTTGGCGTTAAGTCTCTTGAGTGAAATTTGGAGTTTTCAAACCTGCAAACCCTAGTTTCATTCCCACATCTCCAATTTCACACCCTTGTACTTCTATTCCCTTCCCATACCCCTAATAAACCCCTTTCCTCATCTCCCTAAATTTCCTCACACCGTTCCTAACTCCATATACCTACATTCCACTATCATTTCAAATCCCTAAGGTTTTAAAATCAATACACCATGTCAAAAGAAGAAAACAGAAGTTCCAGTGAGAAGGAAAGGAAGGGGAGGAAGTCAAACAAAGGAAGGAGAATCCTTAGATTTGAGCCAAGAAATACCAATGATCTCATGGCATCTCCCATGAATGTGACATCTTTTAAACATCTAGGATGTTTTGAATTCTGTGAAAGTAAAAAAGGTCCAACATCACCCTATGTGGACTAGACTATTCATCTCCATTCTCCATGACAACTAGGTAACCCTTGTTGGTGTCACTTTCACCATGTCCATTGCCATCATATCAGCTACTAATGGAATCCTAGATGTTGGGGAAAAATGGTTTAAGAAAACAGACTTGGAGGAGCATTACTATGAGCCATATATCAAACCTAGATACAAGAATGCTAGAAAGAGGCTTTTTCCTTTCTCTTACCTCCTGGATAGATATGTTCCCATGATTAAAATCATCATGAGATACTTTACTTGTGAAGGAAGGTTCTCTAGACTTTATACTTATCACATCTGGCTACTCATCCACTTCACAAGGATCAAGATGCTCAATGTACCTTATTATCTCTTCCGAAGCATTGACAAGATGGCATATATTGTCCAAAAAAGAGAATATGAGCATCAAATGAGGAGTATTTTCCACCACTCCCTCATCAAAATCATTGTCCTTTATCACCTCAAACAATTGAACATTGCATGGAGTACCTTCATAGCCATTGACATATTCACTGATCCATCTATTCAGCATGTTCAAAATGTGCCTTCATCATCTCATCCTTCCACATTCATTCCTCCATCTTAGCCCATAGATCATGCATCATCATTAGATCAGTCTCCTCCACCATCACCATTTCATGAGCACATTGAGTCACCTAGCAGAGATGCGATTAGTGAGCCTGAGCGGACTAAGCAGGTTGAGGTCATCAAGCCTAAGAAGGATGATTTGGGCATATTGGCACACACTTATTGGAGAGGTCATAGACAGGTGTTTTCCCCACAGATTGTGGGAGGGGCCTTGCCTTCTTCACCCACAAAACAGGTACATAAAGGCAAAGAAAAAATGACATAGGCAAAGATCAAGCATGAGGAGGAGGACCTTCATGAGACAAAACATGATTTTGAGCTTATTGACCTAGATGAACATAATGATAATGAGGAAATTAGCATAGTCATCAAGGAAAAATATGCATTCGTCAGGGAGCTCCATACCAACTTAGAGAAGTCAAATTTTATTATTTCATATTATGAGCAAGAAAACTAGCAGGTTCAAGCCAAGCATGATACCATGGAGATTCGGCTCATCAAGGAAAAAAGAGAATAAATGAAAGCCAAGGCATTGTTTGATGAATCCTATGATAGGTATGGTGAACCTAAACAAGAAACAAAAATCATACCTAGGAGTAGAGGGCTGAAAAGAGCTTTAGAACTAGAGAGACAAAGGGAGATTGAGCTTGCAAATCATCTCACATGGAATGAATAGGTTTCCATCATGATTAATGAGAACCAGGAGCATTGGATTGACAAGGTAAACCAGCATTTGGAGAATCGCCTAGATAATTCCAATAAAGAAAATGACATTCAAAGAAAGATGGCAAAACATTATGCCATGAGGAACAAAATTACGAGGGAAAAGCTTAGAAGAGGTAATGCAAAGATTGAAGCCCTAAAAAAGAAAGAAGAGGAAGAAAGACTTGACATCCTTGTTGAAGCCTCACTCCATGCAAAAACCACATTATCATCAATCATTTCACCAATTTTGAGAATTTATGGGGTAATTTTGAAGTCTTTGTGCTTTTCAGGTAATCATACACACGTTTTTGACAGCTAGAGTGCCAAGGGCGCAATGTCCTTGGTGCTGCGCTTTTGTTTGGGGCACTTTCTGGATAAGATAAAACCATGATTGGATTTAGCGTAAGGAAGACATGCAGGAAAACAACTTTTCAGGCCTTGGATTTCACAAATGACAGTTGAATAGGTGAAAAAGCAACTAAAAAATCAATGTTCTGCCTCCTTTTTCACCTTGGCACTA
This sequence comes from Pinus taeda, assembly GCA_000404065.3. Classification (NCBI taxonomy): domain Eukaryota; kingdom Viridiplantae; phylum Streptophyta; class Pinopsida; order Pinales; family Pinaceae; genus Pinus; species Pinus taeda. The sequence continues at coordinate 10,229 of APFE030179019.1, forward strand.
CGTGTTTGACCAGTCTTGGGAGAATCAAGTTTTGGAGGGTCAAATCAAGTCCATTTTGGAAACTGAAGGTAGATTTGGAAACTAGACAGGACAATATTTCAAACGAGCTATCCAGGGCTCAATTTGGACACCAGGAAGGTAGTCAAAATTACCCTGCAAGATGGAGTGCACGTTTGACACAGAGAGGGTGCGTTTGACACAAAGAGGGCACGTTTGACCAATTCCCTGATTTTTCACTGTTTTTCTCTAGATTTGATTTTCATCTTGGAAAATCAAGTTTTTACTAATTTAATTCATGATGGAAATGTAATTATGGTCTTTTTAATATTACCTAGGCTAAATACATTAGGTAAATAGACTCTATGAGGTGTAATGAATCAGTTTCATTGTAATTAGGGATAAGTCACTTTGACCACCCTACACTCTAGCTATCAGTTTAGATTTTGGTGGAATTGCTCCTCGTCTCATGGATTCAACCCCTGAGGCTAGGAGGAGCTTGTTTTGAGTCCTATATCTTGTATTTTTCAGTCTTTTCAAATGTTGGACTCAGTTGGATGTTGTAGTATTGATCAGAGACACTATTGTATTAGAATTTACCCAGTTTTAATAGATGAGTTGCAACTATTTCCTTGGGATGCCTATGGTATGGTTGTATATCATTGTTTTTTCTTCAGTTTCATTTGTATGAATTTATTGTTGGTCTATATTCCATTTCATGTCTATTGTATGATCTCTTTCAAGTTGATAAACACAATTCATCTCACATGCTCTGTTTTGGGGAAGTTTTCAAAGTTTGTTCATATTTCTTCACTTTATGAAGAATACATATATCATTCTCTTCCTAGCTCCTCACCTATCCGAATCATCTCATCCCAGGAAAACCTAATGTGCTAGCCTACCTACCTACCTTACCCCTTTGAATGTCTACAATCATATCTTACTTGCCCTCACCTAGATTTTTGACCTAATGTCATGCGGAAAGAGTTATATTTGCGGACAAATCTAACCTCCCTAGGAGTCTAAGACTCTCTAGTGACAAACAAACCAAACAAGAGCAATCCTTCTCTAAACACACATTA
>APFE030179025.1:3023-23699 GCA_000404065.3 Pinus taeda
TTGGCATGTATAAATATGTATTGTAACATTGAAAGGAACATAATGAAAAATCAAGCTGGTAGTCTCGGTTTTGGGATCCAGTGGGAAATCTCTGTGTATATGTATTTTATATGTTATTCTCTCACATTTTTATTTTTCCTATGATTTAGAATTCGTATGCAGGTAATTTCTGTACGGGGTTAAAACCTACAATCTGATCCTGCATTATTTATGAATTTAGATCCTTGTTTCTTGCATAGTAGTATGTTGCTGTGATTCTACAGGTCCTTTTGAAGCTGAGCAGATAAAGAGAGAGCAGCAAAACTCTATCAAGAAGGAGAGGGAATCGAGCGAAAGACTCAGGTTGGCCCTCTTGGTTCTCCTCTCATCTATTTTCATAAAAGGAATCAATAGTAGACTTTGGTTGTTTGTTTCTAAGATAGCCACCCATCTTAGTGGGAATAACACCATCCATGTGGAAACTATTCCCGTATAACAAATATGAAGGCACATGTAACAACCTACTTGATTGAGAGAGGGATTTGCACACTTTATTAGAGGAATTGAGCTGGTTGTCCCAGAGGGATTACACAATTTCTAGGAGGAGAAGGTGGTTGTTGCCCATAATTGTGTAATTTATGGGTTGAGCCACAATGCTGGCCAGATTACATAGTTTTTCCAAGGAAGCCTGTCTGACTGCACTGCACAATTTTGGAGCTCAGTAGTCTACCCACTTGATTTTCACAATTTCTGTGCTAAGCTGCAGTGTCGGGCTAGATTGCGTAGTTTTTCCAAGGAATCCTGTCTTACTTCTCTACGCAATTTGGATCTCAACAATCTACCTAACTAATTTTCACAATTTTTGGGCTGAGCTGCAGTGTTGGGCCAGATTGCATAATTTTCCAAAGGAAGACTGTATCACTGCATTGCACAATTTCTAAGTCCAGTAGGTTTCCTAGTAGATTTGTAAAATTTTTGGAGGGAAGGTTAGTTCCACTGCAGGATTGTGCAGTTTTTTGAGGGAGCTTCTTAGCTAGCACCTAGCCCAAGTCTGGAGTGGTAGCCTATGAGGGGAGTGAAGCAAGCTATCATGCACAGGCTAGAAAGCTATTGAAAAACCAATGAAGCCTATGTACTTGATAGTGCAAAATATGCTACTAGGATGGTTGGTAGGGAGGCTCCAAAATGAAACTAAGGAAAAATTTTGGAGGGTGGTTGTAGCCGCTACAACAGGGAGAAAACTCAATTAGAAGGTGAGGTCAACATGCTCTCTTTCTCTATGTGGAAATATGGATGTTGTTCGATGTAGAGCCTAAATATTTTCTTTATTCAGAGGTATCACTGTATTGGACCCCAGTCTGTTATGGGGCGGAAACGCTTCCATGGGGAGCGATGACGATTTTTATGAGCCCCCCATGGCGGGGGTTCGCCCCTGAAGCTAAACATAGATGTAAATTTTCCTTGTAAAATGATGTAATTTCATAGTCAATCTGGGTCATTTATTAGGTAGAGATCTAACAATAGAAGTTATGTTTAATTTATGGTTTTTTTTCCCTAGAAGGAAACCCCTTGCTATATATGAGGTAATTTTATTTTGGCTATGTATATCTGTATTTGAGCGAAAAAGAGAGAGGAGACTGTGTGAGAGTGAAGAGGAAATTACAACGGAGCAGTTGTAAGTTGTATCTCTTCATTTTGTTGGATAATATAAAAGGAAGGACTAGTTGTTTCTCTATGGACGTAGCCCAAATTGGGTGAACCATGTATATCTATATATGTCTCTTGTTTTATGCATTTTTTGTGTTGTGTTTCTGCAATATTTTATGTGTTCCATTGCTCTATAATATATAATTTTCTAACAATTGCAAGTACAAGAAAGTATGGCTTGTGTCCCATGGGCTACTACATTGCAGAAATCCTCTATGTGTGTTCTACCTCCTATTCCTCTTGCCTATATTTTCTCAGCTATGAAACAAGTTCAGTCGAAATAATAGAATCATGTTTCCTCCTAGTGGCCTAGTTATAACACAGTCGAATAACTTACTAGTAGTTAAGTTTGACAACCTAAACTCTTAACCATAGTTACAATGTAGACTCTTCTATAGTATTTTACATCATAATAATCTGGCTATCCCATTTTCCATGAATATTGGTGGCTGACATGGCATCCTCCTAAGTTATGGATTTGGCCTAGTAGGAAGGTCAACTTCTAAATGGCATGACTTTCGCATACAAACTCTGATTGATGCGATTCTTGAACCGTTAGAAAGATATTTCTGTGTAGAATAGCATGAAAATGTGCTACACTAAAGTAGTAAATTTTTACCCATAAATAATGTCATTTGATGCCTCAAAATTCTATCGAAAGGTTTCAAACCTCGTTTTTCCAAATGGGATCCCACTGGTAAAAATGGTCCCGTGAGTTGATTCCTCCACTTTTTCCACTCTAAATGCATCAAGATGGCTAACAAAAAATATAGCGATCCAATCCATATCATTATACTTCTTGAGGAAGTTATGAGCGTAGTTTTGGCTAGGACTCCATGTTAACTACTTTAAAATAGAAGAATTCCATAGGGTGGGTTGTGCGTCTACATAAGATAGTCAAAATTCTAGGCGCAACCTAGCACTAGTTCCTCATCATCCTAGATGAAAGCCTAAAATCCATGCCCAACCTCCTCTAGTTATGGATAACATTGTTTAGACCCAAACGACACTAGATGAATTGACAAGCACACTAGTGCAATAGTGGCATCTTGGTGGCATCATCATGCGAGCCACCAACAACTAATATGCTGTAGGTGGGGTTGTACCATCTAACTCTACAGCAAGGATTGAACAACAAAGGCCAAATAGTGGTTCACTTGAGCCTCAAAGATGTATTGCCTACCAGCAGACTTGTTATGGCTAGATAGAGGGAAACATGCAACATACCTTTTTATAGGAGGTTATCATCTCTCTATATATATTTATGTGTGTGTGTGTGTGTGTAATTGTTTTTTCTATTTATCTATCTAATTATATGTTATTTATGGTTTCTACCCCCTGATATCACTCCCCTAGACCTGTTGATTCATCGGTGCTATTTTCAGCCATTGATGTTGTAGTTAATGGTGTTTATTCATTCGGTGTACCACAAAACTAGGTATGGTGAATTAAAACTACACCTCCTTGCAAAAATTCAATATGGTTTTTGTCCATAATATAGATTATTTTGGTTTGAGTATAATTGTAGTGTACGTTTAATGTTATTACATATTACAATGACACCAAGGGAGGAGTCAAGCCCCTAAGGGGAAGACATATGTGTTGAAGTCCTTAATTGTCCTTGTTTTTTAAAACCTTTTATCACCACTTCCATCTTCTTCATAATAATTTTGCTATATTTCCAAGTTACCAGGTCATTTTGGTCATAATCAGACACATTAAAAGGTATCATCTATTCATGGCTTATAATTTGTAGTTTATTTGTGAAAATTAATGAAAACATTCCTATAGCTATTGAAATGAACAAATTCCACAACTAACTAGACATTTTGTATCTCATCCCATGGCTAGAAAGGTTTCCCTAAGATAAAATGTGAACAAGAGATATGAATAGATGCCAAATGTTGTGCATATGGATGACCACCTATTGTGCCTACCTTTAAAATCATAGAGCATGAGAAATTGGCTAGTCAAACTAGAAATAAACTTTGATTCTAACATTCTATCCTTGTGTAGAGTTTGAAGGTGAACAATGTCATCAACAAGTGAGTGTGGAATTGAATGAGAAAATCTTGGATCCAAAGCAGAGTATGTGTTAAAACGAAATCTTGTCATGATTTTCTCTTATTATAGAAAATCGTGAGAAACATGTTTCATATTGTCATTTGAATATTTAGATATCATTTGAAAAACTAATTTTTCGACTCAAATGTCTTCGAAGTTGTTAGATTAGGATATTATAAATTGATTTGCAATCAAATACAATAATAAGTTTGGATATAATTTGTAATCGTTGCTCAGATTTAAGACTTTTTTTTTAATATAATCATTTTTTTGTTCATTATACTATAAATGCATTCATGAGTTAACTTGTTGCTATGAGTTTTGACCACACTCAAGCTTGAAAGGAGGGTCCCCTAAAGAGTTTGGAAGGTTGAATTATGTCTATTTCATTTCTTTTACCATACATTAGTTTCATTTTTCTTTGAATTTTGAATTGGTTTTATTTCTTAATTTCACTCCATTAAGCATTAGTCTCATACTTGGTTTATTTATCTATTATGTAGTATGTTGAGCGCTCATTTAAATGACAAAAACACTAAAAATTATTTATTTCTTTCTAAGTTGTTTACTTGAATTGATAGCTTATTCTCAAATTTAATGTTACTTTGGATTGGTTCTAGTTGTAATGGTGCAGACTAATAATCTTAGTAAGACTTGAATTTCCTTTCCAAGTTTATTTTAGTTTTAGATTTCAAATTGATGATTAACATAGATTTCCATTATGTTCATTAGCATAATATTTTAATTTTGTTTATTAGCATAGCATTTCAATTCTTCTCATTAGCATAGAATTTCAATTCTTCTCATTAATATAGCATTTCAAGTTGATTCATTAGGATAGGATTCAATTTTATTCAATAGCATCAGTTTGATATTTCATTCTGCTCGCTAGAAGAACCAAAGGAATAAGAAGTAGACAACACTATTTTTGAACCTTATATTAGCTCTAAGGAATCTAAAATGGAAGGAGAGGGATAAGGAGAAGTGCATAATGGATAAGATATCCCAATAATTTGTGGAGGAAGAGGTAGAATAAGAGGGTGTGGTAGGGGAGGTCGAGGTGGCAAAGGAGGCCAAGGTAGTAGAGGAGGTCAAGGTGGAAGAGGTGGAATGGGAGATGATAGAAATTTTCATGAAGAGGATCCTTTTCGATTCACCATTTTGAATAAAAATACCACTACTACCATGAAAAAAATCTCACCATCCATCCTTCGTAATTTTCATGGGTTAAGAACGGAGGATCCAGAGACATTTCTTTTTAGTTTGAAGCAATAAGTAGCTCATGTGATTATCTACCTAATACTAAAAAATTGAAATTATTTCTAGACACCCTAAAAAATGGACCTCTTAAATGGTTCATGAGTCTAGGAACACATTCTATCAAAACTTGGGATGATATGAAAATAATATTCCTAGAAAAATATAAAATATTATTGTATGCATCGTAACCTTACGCATGAATTCTTTAAGATGGTTCAAAAAGAGGATGAGACCTATTGAAAATGAAATAAGAAAATTTTGATTTAATTTTGTCCTTGAACCAAATAAAAGAGGATGAAGACTTGTTGAAAATGAAATAAGAAAATTTTGATTTAATTTTGTCCTTGAACTAAATTAGGAATAAAATTGTAATTCCACATCACAAGACAACTTGTATGAGCTAACCAAGTTAATTTGACTTAGTTGGCTCAATTAATTCGAGTTGAGGGTATAAATAGAGTCAAGTATAGTGTCTCCTACATTATAGGAGCCCTAGTTGAGTTTATTTTGATAATTAATTCAGTTTAACTGAGTTAAAGTCAATTAAACTAGTTTTGACTGATGGAGGAACCAATAGAAGGTCAGACAATGGGGTGTTGCTTCATGTGTTCAACCAGTTAAATGATAATTCACTCATAAATAAATCATGCATGTCAGATCTGAGAGTTACCCAATTGAGATTGAATTTCAAGGGAAATGCACTATCAGTTGTATAATAATCTGAATTGTACAAGTGGTGCATGCTGTCAAAGGAATACATATGAGGATTGCACAATTCATATTGAGGAATTTCCCTAGTTAATAGGGGGCTAATTTGCAAGGAAACTCTGCAAGGAAATAGGGACTTGGGCAAGAAAAAAATAGGTTAAATATTGGCCAAGGCTTGTCTAGGAAGCAATGAGACAGATAGAGATAATGCATAGGTTGCTCGGGCTTGAGAAAAACATTGTAATCTTCTCACATTTTCTGACTAATGCAATATAAATATAGCAGGGGTTTTAGTTGTGACCTTCCCCATCAAATCATTGTGTAACGTGTTGATTGAATTATTTCTCTTGTATGCTTCATGATTTCATAATCATTTAACCGTTTCCGATGATGAGTAGAGTATATTCGAATCTATTGTGTTAGTAAATTACAATTAGCAGTTTGAATCTACAAGGAATTTCTACATGGTATCAGAGCAATAATCACTCTAGAAGAGTAGAATATGAGTTTTTATTTTACAGTTGAAATCAAATTTGCAGTGTCATTCTTTAGAGCCATCAAAATGTCATTCTATAGATTGAGACTCGAATATGCTCTTGAGGCTAGTTCAAACAATATTGCTTGGAAGGACATGATGGAGGCAATGTTGGAAGACAATGGGATAAAGGAATTAATAGAAAATGATTTTCCTAAGCCTCTAACAACAAATTCTCAAGATCAGGGAGAGTTGAAGAAATGTGTTGCAAAGGAGAGGAGGATCGTACTAGAAGGAGATCGATATCATATTGTGTCGAACCTCCAAAAGAAGGATACACCATATGCAATGTGGAAAGCCTTGATCGACTTGTTTCAGAACAACAGTGACCATAGGAATTTGGAACTGAAGGACAGGATTTGAAAGATCAAGATGGAGAAGGGCGACAAAATACCTCAATACTTGAGAAGGTTCACCCAATGTTGGGATGAACTTGGGATTGTCAGTATTATAGTTGTTGAAGATGATCTAGTCAGCCTAACGCTTCTAGGCCTTCCCAAGAGTTGGCACAACTACCAGGATTTGATAAATGGGAGGAAGCATCCACCAAAGTGGGAGCATTTGTGGTCTAACTTGGTGTAAGAAGAGATAACACAAAGCACCAGAGATGGAATCTCATCCAAGAATGATGATGAGGAGAATTATGCCTTAGATAGAAAGGCAAAGAAAGGGAATGGAAAGAAATTCCAAACTAAAGGAGATTCCAGTCAGGGTGGAAAGAAGAAGGACTTTTCGAAGATTAAATGTTTTCACTGTCATGAGTTGGGAAAATATGCCACAAAGTGTCTGCACAAGAAGGCCAACAAGAAGCCTTCAAGAGGAGTGGCAGGTGAAGCTCTTGCTTCACAATTCAAGTTGGATTTCACTCTCATTGCTTGCATGGTGACATCGCTGATGGGTAGTGTGTGGTATCTGGATAGTGGAGCCTCATTCCATATGACCAACAACAAATAATTTTTCAATGACATGGAGGAGAAGGACCTCTAGGAAAATTTTTAAGGATGGAAATTTATCTTAACATTTAGAAACCTTGGCAAATCTCACGAATCCATGATATTCCATCTATAAAAAATTTGGTGGTAGTTATGTAAAAAGATTCAAATTTATAATAATTTTATATAGTCTTTATATAAAATTTTAAGATTTTTTTAGGTAAAATAATTTTATACTATAAAATTTGGGTGAAACATTTTTAGAAAAAATGGAAATTAATGAATCTTCTTTTTGGAAAAATCATGGAAAATTAGCCCACTTGCGAATATTATCCCCTAAAATTTTCCCTGGGGACCTCTAGATGCACATTGAAATGGGAGATGATGGAAGGCATAACGCGACCAGAATCGGTACTGTTGCTTTTCAAAGGGAGTCTGGTTCTCCTCTCAAATTAAAATATGTCATCTATGTTTTGGGTATGAAGAATAATTTGATTTCAGTTGCTATGTTGGAGGACCGTGGTTACGATGTGATATTTAGAAAAGGAAAGGATTTTCATCACATGGCCACAGGACAAGTGAAGAACCTCTACAAATTGGATGTAGAAGATTGTGTATCATTAAGTACAAAACAAGATAAGGTGCAAAGACGAGACATGGATGAATTATGACATAGAAGATTGGGACATCTTCACCATCAATCTTTGAAGATCATGCAATAGATTTCTATAATAATTCCCAAGGGTGCACTAGAGAAGAGAGATACATGCAAAGGGTGTACAATGGGGAAGTACACCAAAGGCCCCTTTCATGATAAGCATAATGCAACACCAATGATCCTTGAAAGAGTTCACTCACATGTGTATGGACCATTATCAACAGCCTCCATGACCAAGCACAGGTATTATGTCATATTTGTAGATTATTTCTCACACAAGTGTTGGATTTTCTTCATGCAAAAGAAATATCATACAATCTCTAAATTTTGTGAATTTAAAGTACTTTTTGAGAAAGACAGTGGCAAGAAAGTGAAGGCTCTCAAGAGTGATAATAGTGGAGAATATGTGTCGAATGAATTCAATAACTTATGTGCATCAGAAGGCATTCAACGAGAGTTAATAACATCCCATAGCCAACAACATAATGGGGTGGATGAAAGGAAGAACAAAATTATTGTGGGTGTTTCACGTACGATGTTACATGATCATGGCCTACCATTGCACCTATGGCCTGAAGAATGCAACACAGTTGTGTATGTGCAGAACAAGGGTCCTCATTAGATTCTCAGGATGAGTATACCAAAAGAATATTTTTTAGGTAAGAAACAAGATGTGGCACACTTCAAGATCTTCAGCTCATTAGTTTACTATCATGTTACCAAGGATGCAAGGAAAAATCTAGAACCAACAACTGAGTTGGGCATAGTTGTGGGGTACATTGATACACCTCACAATTATCGGGTGTACCTTCCATCTCACAAGATGACAATGATTTGTAGAGTTGTGAATTTTGATGAAGAGAAGGCCATGGGGTGTTCCCTTGAGAGGGAGATTTATTTGCATGTAGATGAGGAGCTTTTAGCTCCAAAGGAAGAACCTTAGGATGATTTGGAGTAGCCACATATAGAGGAGAAAATAGTGGAAGAACCCACTCATGCAAATATTTCTAGAGATGGAAGGAAGTGCAGTAGAGAAGCTGATAGATTGATCCATGATGCTTTAGAGAATGTGGGATAAATCACATCACAACATAGGCAAAGGAGGTTGCCAGATCGGTACACTGGCTACATGGTTTTGATGAATGAGACTATAGAGATTGAGTCATCCTCATTCGAGGAATCATTGCATCAACTAACATGCGTCGATTCCATTGTAGAGGAGTATGACTCCATTATAATTACAATGTTTGGGAAGTGGTCCCAAGACCTGCAGACAAGTCAATAGTGAGTTATAAATGGCTTTACAAGGTAAATAAAGCAAAATATGGGAGTATCGAGAAACACAAGGCCAAATTTGTGGCTAGAGGAGACCCTTGCTCTAGTGGCAAGGTACTTCTAAATCAGATCTATTCTAGCACTTTCAGCACAGATGGGATGGAAGATATATCAGATGGATGTGAAAACAACATTCCTCATTGAAGTGATTGAGGAAGAGGTGTACGTTGAGAATTAGGAAGGATTTTAGACCGTCAATAGAGATTTGCATGTGTGTAGACTCAAGCGAGTGTTATATGGATTGAAACAAGCACCCTTTGCTTGGTACACTAGGATTGAGAACTATTTCACTAGGTTGGGCTTCACTAAAAGTGAAGTAGATGTGAACCTTTACCATATTGTGGTTGAAGGTAAATTATTGATTATATTATTATATGTCGATGATTTAATTCTAACAGGTGATGAGAATTTGGTCAAATATTTCAAGGAGGATCTTGCAAGAGAATTCGAGACGAAGGACTTGGGACTCATGCATTATTTCCTTGGTATGGAAGTATGGAAAGGATATGGGGAACTACTTGTCTCTCAGGGAAAGTATGCCAATGAGATATTGAATGATTTCCACATGGAGAGAAGCAAACCCATGGAGACTCCTCTAGCAAGGAATTGGAGGAATGAATATGCTACTTAAGGTGAAGTAGTGGAGGCTATTATTTATAGGAAGCTTGTGGGTTCACTTATGTATTTGGTGAACAGATGACTGGACATATGTTTTGTAGCTAACCAACTTAGTCAAGAAATAGTTAATCCAACCAAACTCTATTGGAAGTTAGCTAAACGTATGTGTAGATACCTTAGAGGCACCACTCGCTTTGGTCTTTTATACAGATGGATAGAGGGTGTGAAGCTACAAGGCTTCACATATGCATATTTCAAGGAGTCCATCAGATAGGAAGAGCACATCAAGGTTAATATATAGTATTGGGTCAGCAACAGTTTCTTGGTACAACAGGAAGTAGATATCAGTTGCACTCAGTTCGACAGAAGCAGGGTATATGGATGTTAGTCAAGCAACTTGTGAGGATATTTCGATGAGGAAGATCCTTGTTGGGTTATTTGGTTAGCAGATGGATCCTATAGCGATTTACTATGAATCAAAGTTGTATCAAAATATATGAAAATCCAGTTTCTCATGATCGATCCAAGCATATCGACATTCGAAATCACTATATATGAGATTATGTGCATAGGAGAATCATGTTGTTGGAGTACATTCCTACAGAGCAACAGGATGTAAACATATTGAATAAGTCATTGTCAAGAAGAAAATTCGAGTTCCATAGAGGCATGATTGGGGCATCTGATAATCCCTTTATTATTGAGAGGGAGTGTTGAAAATGAAACAATAAAATCTTGATTTAATTTTGTCCTTGAATTAAATTGAGAATAAAATTGTAATTCCATATCACAAGATGACTTGTACAAGTTAACTAAGTTAATTTGACTTAGTTGGCTCAGTTAATTTGAGTTGAGGGCCTAACAAGAGTCATGTAAAGTGTCTCTTACATTATAGGAGCCCTTATTGAGTTTATTTTGAGTTGTAATTAATTAATTCAGTTTAACTAAGTTAAAGTCAGATAAACTAGTTCCAACTGATGGAGGAACTAGTAGGAGGTCAGACAGTGGAGTGTCACTTCATGTGTTCAACTAGTTAACTTATGATTCACTCATAAATAACTCATGCATGTCAAATATGAGAGTTACCCAATTGAGATTGCAATTCAAGGGAAGTGTACTATTAGTTGTATAATCATCTAAATTGTATAGGTGGTACATTTAGTCAGAGGAAGGCCTATGAGGATTGTGCAATTCATATTGAGGAATTTCCCTAATTAATAGGGGGCTAATTCCCAAGGAAACAATGCAAGTAAATAGGAAATTGGGAAAGAAGAAAATTGGTTAAGTATTGGCCAAGTCTTGTGTAGGAAGTAGTGAGACAGATAGAGATAATGTAGAGGTTACTCGCGCTTGAGCAAAGCATTGTAATCTTCTCATATTTTCTGACTAATGAAATATACATAGAGCAGGGGTTTTTAGTTGTTGATTTCACCATGAAATCATTGTGTAATGTGTTGATTTAATTCTTTCTCTTTTATGCTTCGTGATTTCACGATCGTTTAATTGTTTCTGTTGATGAGTATAGTAGATTCAAGTCTATTGTTTTAGTAAATTACAATTATCAGTTTTAATTTACAAGGAATTTCTACAAAACCTTAAAGATTCGGTGGAAATATTTTCCTACAATATCAAAAGGGATAAAATGCACAATTTAGATGAAGAGACCTTAAAAAATCTTTTGCTAAAAAACATAAGGGATGAGTGGATTGATCTTCTCAATTTAATTGGTAAAGGAGATGTCTCCCAATTTTCATTTGATGAAATTTGTGAGTTTTGCAAACAAGTTGCAAGAGGTAAGGAAAAATATGGGAAAAAACCAAGAGATATAGTCATGTCTAGATTTAGAAAATATGCATATAGAAGAGTAAGTAGAGAAGAAATAGAAAACTTTCTTGATAACTTTAAAATAGATATCCCTATAAATATCAGTGAACAATTAGATACTCTAAGGATACAAAATAAGAAAGAAGTTGAGAATGTTGCATTACTTATTTCTTGTCTCAGGTGTAGGAAATAGCATGTTTTATGAGAATGTCCTCTTGATACCTAAGCTTAAGGTTGTTTTCCAAGATGAAGTTGGAACAAGTAAAGTTGAATCACTTTTCTTTGTTGCTCTTAAGATACCTTGGTAGCCTCGACAAATATGTATTTTACAAGATCCCAATGCTCAATATCATCCATATGCACAGCCACAAAGAAATTGGAATGCACATATGCCTTGGAAAACTTGACCACCTCAACCCCAAAAACCTTCTTGGTGACAAGGTTGGTAAAAATATTATGGTAGGAATCCTCAGTATCCTCAATTCCAACAGGCATACCCTTAATACCAACCTCAATATTATCCTCCTAAACCTTCACAACCCTCTCAACTACAATTCCAACCTCAATTGATTAAAATTCAACCACATCCCTTGCCATCCACTCCATTTCCTCAAAAAACCTATCAACTACCCACTCAACCACTCCCAAATCCAAATAATAAATCTCCTCAACAACCCATCTATAATGTTGAGGGTCAAAATTTTCAAGCTTGTATGATAGCTCCTATATGTCTAAATGATGTCCAACTCAGATCTGGTAGTGTCTTGCAAAATAAATCACCACCCATTGTCATCCAACAATATAAGGATGCTAAAGGTCTTGAAAAAGAGGCATCTCCTGATCAACCAAAAAGTCCTTCAAAGGAATATTTTCCTACACAATTAGGTGAAAACCAAATAAAATCAACTCCTACAATTCCTCTAGTAGAGCAACCTTTAGTTTCCCTACAAATTCTTCCTTTTCCTGAAAGGATTCAAAATGATAAGTAAATAGAAAGGAAAATAATTTTAATTGAATATAATATGCTAGTGAATTGAAAAACCTTTCATAAAAATATTTTACTTTAATATATAAATAAATGCCTATATTTTCTAAAACAATAAAGGAGTTATGCATTAAAAAACCAGGAAGAAAAAGAAAAGACATTAAAAGGATTTGATTGGTAGGAAAGATTGCAGATATTTGATGGGGAAACCAATAGTTCAAAAATATTTAGATCCAGGTAGCCCTATTGTAAAAATTCACATGAATGGTATTGAGATCCCAAACACTTTGATTGACTTAGGAGAAGTCATTAAGATCATGAGAAAATAAACTATGGATCAATTGAAGCTCCCTAATCTTCAGTATACCCCAAATTTAATTCAATTAGTAGATAGGTTTGCTATTAAACATGATGGTATATTAGAAGATGTATATTTATATTTGGATTCATGGGAGATCATGTTGATTTATGATTTGAACTCCCAAGAATAATCTAGGAAGCCATCCATTGATCCTTGTTAGACCTTGGATAGATACCTTATGCATTTATAACTTGTATATTTGGTGATATGTACATTTTTTATGGAAATTCTATGAAGAGATTAACATTATATCCACCTAGAAAAACAATAACTAAAATAGAAATTGAATTTTGGATTGATGATGATAATGAAAACTTTGAGGATATTCAACTTGTATTTACTCTTTCACAAATTGATGAGGAAGATCAATTGATAAATTTTATGAACAATAATTATTCTTCTTCATATTTTGAACAAGATCAAAATTTTCAAGAGCCATGTAATATTGAATATTTATCATCTCAACAATCTAAAGTATCTTTACATCCTATGGAAAAGTTTAGTGATTCTTTAGTAGAAATTTTTCCAAATAAAACATTAAACATCAATAACAACTTAGAAGAATTTAAAAGAAATAATTTATAAGTATGCTACCAAAACATTCCTCTGCATATGCATGGGAATATAGTGACATGAAGGTAATTGACCCTAATACATGTATGCATCACATTTACTTCAAGGAAGATGCCAAAATAGGGAGACAACCTTAGAGAAGGATGAATCCCAATCTGACAGAAATTGTTAAGGAGGAATTACAAAAATTACTTAATGTGAACTTCATTTATCCAATATCAGATAGCCAATGGGTTTCACCTTTAGTGATTGTTCCTAAGAAGAGTGGAAAGTGGAGAGTGTGCATTGATTATGGAGAACTAAACAAGGCTACTTTAAAATATCATTTTCCACTACCTTTCATTGATCAAGTATTATACACTTTAGTGGGGAATAAATATTTTTCATTTCTTGATGGTTTCAGTGGATATAACCAAATTCAATTGGCACCAGAAGATCAAGACAAAACAACTATTACATGTCCACGTGGTACGCATGATTACATGGTACTTCTTTTTCAGTTATGTAATGCACCTGCAATATTCCAATGATTGATTCTAGGTATCTTTTCTAAATTTATTCATGATTATGTATACGTTTACATGGATGATTTCATTGTAATTTACGGAAACACTTTTTAAGAAGCTCTTCAAAATTTAGAAAAATTTCTCACTAGATGCAAAGAAGCCAATCTTTCATTAAATAATGGAAAAAAAATTATGATGTTTAATGAAGGATTTGTTTTTGGCATCACATTTCAAGTGTTGGAATCAAGGTGGATGTATCTTAGGTAGAGGTAATATCTAAAACTCCAAATCCTACTTTTCAAATAGATCTTAGAAGTTTCCTTGGTTTTACAGGGTATTATAGAATATTCATAGAAAAAATCACAAAAATAGCTTCTCCATGCTTTAAAATTATTATAAAAGATTGTGATTTTGTTTGGAATTATGACTGCCAAAAGGCATTTCAATCATTGAAATAGAAAATTACTAAAGCACCAATATTAAGAGGGCCTAACTGGTCTCTCCCATTTCATATTTCAACTGATGCTTCATAAACAAGTAAAAAAGACTTAACTCCTTATGTTATTTATTATACAAGTAAAAAAGTGACTCTCGTAAAGTTAAATTATACAGTAACAGAAAAGGAGTTTTTAGTTGTTCTTCATGCCATTAATAAGTTTTGGCATTATATTATTGGTTATGAAACTTTCATTTGTATAGATCATTATGTTATTAGATATTTAACGGACAAACCAATTATTAATGGCAGAATTACTAGATGGTTGTTACTATTACAGGAATTCAATATCACCTTTCTGGATAGGCCAGGAAAAGAAAAAACAGTTGCTAATTTCCTTTCTAGGATGTGGAATGATAATATTGATACCCCTATAAAGGATAATTTTCCTTGTGAATATATTTTTGTAGTATCTACTAAAACTCCTTGGTTTTCAGATATTGGTAACTATTTGGCTATGAGAAAGTTTCCTCCACAATTATCATCCAAATAAAGACAAAAAGTTATCAAGACCATTGCACCCTACCGATGGATATAGGGAGAATTATATAGAAAAAAACATGATCTAATTATCTGTAGATGTGTTCAAGAGGATGAAGTACCAGAAATACTAAAAGCTTATCCTTATGAACCATGTGGAGGACACTTCACTCACAAAAGAATTTCATATAAAGTCCTTATTTTGGGATATTATTGGCCTTCTCTTTTCAAAGATGAAAATGAATATGTGAAAATATGTGATAACTTCCAAATAATGGGAAAGGCCATTCCATCAGATAAGATGCCTCTACAGCCTCATGTACTAATAGATTCTTTTGAGAAATGGGATCTAGATTTTGTTGGTCCAATCAACCCTCCATCTAAACAAAATAGGTATATTCTTGTGTGTACAAATTATGTTACAAAGTGTGTATAATCTAAGCCACTTCCTTTTTATACTAAAAATTTGTAGTTACATTCCTTTTTAAGGTTTTCTCCACTCATTTTGGTGTCCCAAGGGAAAATGTGACAGATCAAGGTGCCCATTCACATCCAAGTTGGTGTAGAAAATTATGGAGCAATACAAGATAAAACATTAAAAATATACTCCATCTCATCCACAAGCTAATGGGAAAGTGGAATCCACCAATAAATTACGTGGATAAATCCCGTCCAAGACTGTACACTTACACATAAGAGACTAGGAATAAAGGCTTATGGAGGAACTTTAGGCATACCACACCACATGGAGAAACACTATTGGGCATACTTCTTATGAGCTTATCCCTGGGAATAAATTATTCCTTCCAATCAAATTCCTAATGGAGACTTTTAGGATAGTAACAAAGTTGTGGTTTGACATATTTGAAGTTCAAAAACAAATATTGGAACAATTGAATGAGCTAGATGAGATACAATAAGATTTCATAAAAATAAGAAACATAATCCAACAACAAATAACCAAGTGGCATGACAAATTCATCAAAGTTAAGAACTCAGTCCAAGTGATTGAGCTCTTCTTTTTTATTCTAAGTTTAAGTATTTTCAATGAAAATTTCAGACAAATTGGCTTGGTCCCTATGAAATAGATATTGTTTTTGATAATGGAGTAGTTAAAATTAGGACAATTGATGAAGAAAAGGCTACCTTCCTTGTTAATGGGCATAGGTTAAAGTTATAGCATAAGCCCTTGACAAGAGAAGGATTTTTCAAACATT
The DNA here is from genome assembly GCA_000404065.3 of Pinus taeda. NCBI lineage: Eukaryota > Viridiplantae > Streptophyta > Pinopsida > Pinales > Pinaceae > Pinus > Pinus taeda. The sequence goes on from APFE030179025.1 coordinate 19,262, forward strand.
TGTAAGAGAATTTTGATTTGAAGTTAGTAAGAAAGGAAGATTTTTTATCCCTCTCATTGAAGGAATTCTAATTTCTTATTCTTGTAAAATAATTATAACAATAAAATAAAAATAAAAGCATAGGTATGAAAACCAACATTGCTCGCATTTCTATGCAGAAAATCTTAGATGAAAACCAAGGGGTCCTTGGAATCTTAGATTTTCAGATTTCCCTTCTTCTTTTCCCACTTTCTTTTATCCTACTTTTTCTTTGAAATATACTTATAATTTTGAAGCAACATCACCAACATCAACATCAATAAGGGTCAACCACTTTAACAACAACAAATTTTTCAAGTAAATGGATAAAATAAGGAAGTAGGTATGGAATTTGCAACATTTTGTAGCTTATTTCAAATTATATAACCAATGATGAACCTGCAAAGCCATGAAAATCTCAAGTCTCCAAAAGCATTTCAGACCTGCATAAAAGACAAGACAACAATGTTAAATGGTATGCAATAGGATGTTAAGTAACTTTTCATTAAAGGAACAATACATCTATGAGTCTCTTCAATAATAATGATACATACTTTATAATAATGAGCAAAATTATGACTTTATTTGTAGGTGATTTGTAGTCATATCCCAATACTCATACTCATATCATAATCCATCATGTCAAAATCCTCTCTGAAAATTTTGAAATCCTAACAGTCTTGAAGGATTGGATCTTTTAAATCATGGAAAATCATGAATGTATAAGCTAGAGTTTTATTTGGATTTGACCACGGCCTTCACATTTTATCCTACTCCAACCATAAAACTGTTTCATTCCATCACCATTTCTCTACTCATCTCCTGTTGAAAAGAGGCAATTTAGGGCTCAACTTCTCTACACAATGGGTGTCATTGTTCTCTTTGAGCCAAATGGAAAGAATTTCTTCACTGCTTATCCATAGGTTAAGGATTAGTTGTAGAAAGAAAGGTGGTTAAAATTCTTTGAGAAGTTCAATGGATATGAAATTGAAGTGACTAGGGTATTTTCCATAGCATTCGACGGTGTAGAGGCTGATAAAGGTGACATAAGTATGAAAATTATGGAGCCTTTCATAGAAGAGGCTACAAAACTTCCTTGCCATTGTGAAAGTTGGTTCAAGAGTCACAAACTTAAGGATGAGCATTGGAAAAAAAAAAATTACATGACCCAAACATGAACACATCAACCTTTATGATTGTAATTCTGGTCACATCACTCAATTCCAAATGGAGTAACCTCTTGCTTGTACTCTAGAAGTTCCTTACTTGTGAAGGTAGGTACAAAACCCTCGTTTTCTACCATGCAAGGTTGTTAATGAATTTATTAAATGAAAATAATTAAACCTTACCTATTATTTGATGTGGAGTTTGAAAAAAAATTCCTTTAACATATAGAAATATTCTAGAAATATTGATAGGGCCTTACATCACCACAATCTGGTGAAAATCCTTGTTGAAGCACATTTAAAATCTACTAGTGATAATTGGCAAGGCATTTTAGTAAGGAATTATTTCATATATGCTCCAAAGGAAGAAGAACAATCAAAATCTAAGAAGAGATTACTTAGGGTTTCCCAAAACCATAACCACAAGTCTATAGAAAAAGAAGTTGAGGGATTGACAGTAAAATATTTACCAAAAGAAACCAGAATTCCACCTGAAGAAACAAGGGAAGAATATCATCATGATAAAATAGAGGAATATGCACCCCTCAATCATTTTTTGGATGAAATTAAGAAAAAAAATAAAAAGGGAAGTGTTAGAATAAATAAAGTTGGAAAAATTACAGAGCAACTAGAGGCAACAAAAGGAAAACAAGGTATAAATTTACACTCCAAGGAAAAAGTGGAACATGAAAAATAACATAGGAGAAGTTAATGGATTTATAAATGATTAGATGAGCATAATATTTAGGTACTACCAGAGACTATTAATCCTGATGAGGAAGAAGCCATAACACAAACATCTCTTTATCAAAGTCCAATGAGGAGAACTCCTGAGGTAGATTTGGTTCAAAAACAAGAATATGACTATTTTGAGAGTTTGTAATAGAAAGCACAGGAAAAGGTGAGTCATGATGAATAAATAAAGTTTCCTAAATAATCTTTATATAATGATAAGCCTATTATCAATCCCAATGCCAATGCCACTTCTAAGAATGAATAAAAAACTATTAATAGTCTCAAACATGAAATAAGTGAGTTAGAAGTGCTAAATGACACATAAAGAATGAAAATGAAATATTAGGAGCTAAGGGAGATAACATGTTATTGAGGATGCATTACTTGTATAAGAAGAATAAAAAGTTGAAGGTAAACGAAATTATACTTACACAGAGGATTCAAGGATTACAGGGAAAACTCCTAATGAAGAAACCCAGATGGTCAATCAACATAAAAACCAGAAGGACATCAACCAACATCGATGTGTTAATTCAAGCCTAAAAAGAAACATAGTAGCAAGGATATTTCTTCAACTTTTACATTTTTGTGCATGAGTACATGCAACATCCTCAGCATGGGGGAATGTTGAAGTCCTAAATTGTCCTCCTTTTTAACAACATTCTATCACTACTTGCATCTTCTTTGTAATAATTTTTCTATATTTCCAAATTACTAGGTCATTCTTGTTGTGCTCAGGCACATTAAAAGTAATCATTTATTCATGTATTATAATTTATGGTTTCTTTGTGAAAATTAATGAAAACATTCCTATAGCTACTAAAATGAACGAATTTTGCAACTAACTATAAAATTTGTAGCTCATCCCATGGTTAGACATGTTTTACTAATATAGAAGGTGAACAAGAGATACGAATAAATGCAAAATGTTGATCGAATGGATGACCACCTATTAAGCCTACCTAGAAGAACACGGAGCATGAGAAATTGGTTGGTCAAACTAGAAACCAACTCTGGTTCTAACAGTCTGTCCTTGCACAATGTTTGAAGGCGAACAATGTCGTCAACAAGCAATTGTGGAATTGAATGAGAAAAACTTGGATGTGAAGTAGAGGATGTGTTAAAACGAAATATTCTCATGATTTGATCTTATCGTAGAAAATCATGAGAAACATGTTTCCTATTTTTATTTGAATATTTAGATGTAATTTGAAAAACTAGTGTTACACTGAAATTTGTCACCATGACTATCTGCAGTTAATATGGCTCCATCAATAGTCATATTATCCTCCTTGTCAAGCCTTATACTTTTTCTCTTCATGTCAAACTTCAAAAAAGAGAGAAAGTCATTAAAAATCATGTTTATCTCTGGGTACGCAGGTTCTCTCTACCTTTCCTGCGTGTACGCATCCCAAGCTCATTGTACCTGCGTACTTGTACACTTTGTAAGTCAAGGTATGGGTGCGTACTCCTGTAAAGGTCAAAAGGCGCGAGTTTCATCTTAAAAACGTTACTTGTGGTCACTTCTAGAGCTTTCTAGAAGAGTGTTTGACATGTATTGAGCGCCTCCAGATGGTTCATGCACCCCTATGATAGAGGAACTTATCCCATCAAGAGAGGAGCTACCCCATCCAAAAGAGGGAGTATCCCATTGATGTTGGAACTGAATAACTTCCTCTAGAACACTATAAATACAGGAGTTGGGCCAAGGTAGGGGAGGTTGAAAGCTGAACATTCCAAAGGGTAGATGCTGCTGGAATTAGGACTTCCATTGTAAGCTTGTGAGGAGAGATTACCATCCTTTCTTGTTTCATTTGGAAGTGGGTGAGCTTGTCAAAGTATAGGAAAACTCTTGCTGGACCCTGGGAGGAACTTGCACAACACCAAGGCTCAGGTTGTAATGGTTTCTTTTTTGTTTCCTTAATACAAATAAGTCCATTCTTCTCAATGATTTGTTGTTAATGAATTGTTTCATATACTCCTTGGTCTATATATTGAATATGCTTTGTTTTATGGAATATTCAGGTGTTATGTAATCGTTTGATTGTTAGTGTATGCAGGTTTCAAAGTGAAGGAGGAGCTCATCTGGATCAGCGAGGCTGGACTGCTACAATGAGCGTTGGACTTGAGGTAGGATCGAAAAACACTTGGTTTCTCATAGAATAATGTATATTTAGAGAAGGATTGCTCTTACTTGTTTTCTTTGTCACTAGAGAGTCTTAGACTCCTAGGGAGGTTAGTTTGTCAGCAAAAATAACTCTTTCCGCATGACAAATTGGTGACTCCGCTGGGGAATCCATTGATGTGCTTGATTTTTCTTTTGAGTATTACTTTGATCTGAAAAGAGTCTTGTTTCTTTTGTTTTTGATTGCTTGACTGTGTTTTTGGGTGGATTAGCTTAGAGTCTAGTTTGAATTTAGTTTTTCTTCATTTTACAGTAGTACGCACCCTCTGCATTAGACACAGTGCGTACTTGTACGCACTGTATCTTTGTACACAGAGCATAGGCGCACCTGGTT
>APFE030179027.1:2899-24417 GCA_000404065.3 Pinus taeda
AATAAAAAAAATAAAAATTACACTTTTAAATAATAAACCTGCATCCCAATTTAAATAATAATTTAAAACAATATTTAAAAAAATTCCATATATGTTCACGTCCACACCTTAAGCTTCATACGCTTCATGAATAGAGTACATGTGTGTATACAACACTCTAAATGCATTGCCACTTATCTTCTTTCGTCTCCTACCACAACTTAGTCTCTTTAAGGTATAAATCTACCTTCTTTCGTCTCCTACCATAACTTAGTCTCTCCAAGGTATAAATCTACTCCACAGATCACACGGTTTTGGCCCTCCTTTCGTCTCCTACCATAGCTTAGTCTCTCCAAGGCATAAATCTACCTTCTTTCGTCTCCTAACATAACAACTTAGTCTTTCCAAGGTATAAATCTACTCCACGGATCACACGGTTTTGGCCCTCCTTTCGAATTTAGGGGGCATTGTATAAGTTCACTTTAATAAATTTACTAGATCTCTTTACTATTATCGAGAAATAGTAGTCATGGAGAGCGCTGTGTTAGCGTGGAGTGGGCTTTCCTGGCTTCCTAATCGCTTCAGTTCAACATACTGCTTTCTCCCATCGATTTCTCACCAGCAAAAACCAAACGTTATTCTAACTAGCTGCACGGATTCTCATCTTTTGGGCACTATTTCCACTCCAGTTCAATTGATTCATCATTTGCGCTCCTCCAAATCAGCGATTCATACTTTCCCAAATAATTCTTCCGAAGGTTTAGCAGATGTTCAACTCCAGTGGAAGCAGGTGAACTCTAGATGCCACAGCAAGCCAAGGTTGGTTTGCCTATTTGGCGGTAAAAGTCGAGGATCAGACAAGGTACGCGTACGCTTGTTTTTTTTAGATATATTGTTTTTCTTGTGTTCTTTTTTTTTTATTTGGAAATATAGATATATAAAAGCTTAGAATAATCCCCAATGCCTGGTTATCTGGTTGAGTATACCCTGGGCATGGGGATTTCACAATGTTTCACATTAGAAGGCATATTATATACTTCCCTTCGCATTGGGCCTCATTGTTCCACTATCACAAGAAAGAACATTTAACCCCTGGCTACGGTGCTTTGGAAGCCGGAGAGAGGCCTATCTTTTGTGTTGGTCGGCAGGCAATTTTTTTTGATGGACTCTTATACCCATTATTTGACGTTTACTGGACACCTAAAAATTTTACTTTTGGCCTTTTCAAATTGAAAAATTTGTTGAAAAAACAATATCACGCGACTCCAATTCTGGACTAATTCTTGTGCATTTGAATCCTACACCGGAAAATTGTCATCGGCAAAGGTAAGAGTTGAGGTTAGTGTTGAAGAGTGACTTCATACTTATGAGAATTTACTTTTATCGCTGTGTAATGTGTCTAAACATTGAGCACTCCCTTTTATCATGTAATGTTTCCTATGGATTAATTGCCGACAAAATAGCCTATCCAACCCCATAGGCTATAGTATTTGATAAAGGGGGACACCTATTATCCAATGTTTTGGGGTAACTTTGTGTAAATTTTGGGGCGGCGGAAGCAAAAAGCCCAATTTGGGAATTGCACATGAACCCCTCATGTTAGATTAAGGAAGATAAACCCCCATGAAGAATCTATAAATAAAGGAGAGATGGAATCATTTTATCATCATGGAATTTGGATTAATCATTGTTTCTTTTAGCTGAGGCTCTAAGGGTTTTAAGACCCCTTTTCCTCCTTTGTCTAGTTTTGGTGGAGGTGATCCCACCCTAGCTAAACTTCTTTATGTCTTGTTACAACTTATTTCTCTTTGAGCAATCTGGCTAAGCAGGGAAGAGGTTTTGTGGTTAATTTATCTGTTAATAAGCTTGGTCTTCAAAGTTTAGTGGAGGTCTATCCCTAAGGAAACCCTCCTGAAGCTAGCATTAAAGGATCCTGAGGCACAACAAGTGAATTTTGGGCTGCAAGGCCGCAGGGCTGAAGTATAAATTTCGTTAGTAGCTGAAGCGAGCTAGAGGGGAAGGAGAAATTAGGTTATGGTAACTGTTGTCACTCACTGCAAATTTTTTTTTTAGCTGTCAAAAAGGTGCAAAAGAGCAGAAAAGTTTGCAGCCATCTTCCAAGCCACAGAAACACTCAAAGCTAAATCGGACCCCCTCCATTGGATAGTGCTCGAAATTAGCTTTCCAATGGTATGTGGAAGTCCTAGAATTGACTCCGGAATCAAAAGCTAGAGCAGATTGAAGTTTCCCTTTGAAAATTAGAAAACAAGGAGAAACTGCCTAAGTGTAAAATCTTGGATCTCGACACATCGACGATCTCGCAAACTAGAAGTCCTGGCATATCGGAGGTCCCACACGTTGGAGTTCTAGAGCGATATCGGCATATTGACAGTCGACAAGTCTAGGCCATATTGATGATCGACATTTTAAAAGTGTCAACCTTAACAAAGTTGCGATTAGCGAATGTCGATAGTGTTAAAGCACCGAGATTGTGCCTTCAGTGTTAAAGCGTCTGGGAGGGCCTAATGCAGGTTAACCAAGGATTTCAATGTAAAACTAGAGCAAGACCAGGTCTCTTCTCTCTCCTCCAACGGGACTTGCGGCAATGTAAGATTGGTTCCGATAAGGGACACATGGTGAGCAGAGATCGGTTCCGATAAATGACGTGTGGCGGCACAGGATGGGCTCCAATTAATAACACATGGTGACATATGATTGGTTCCGACGAAGGACACGTGGTGAGCAGAGATTGGTTTCGATAAGGACCAGGGGCGAAGAATAGTTTACAAAAAAATGATAGCCCCCGCCAGGAGTCTAAAGGCCTTAGCACCTTAAGGCTAAGCTCCAGGTCACAGCCCTTGGTCCTATGATGATAATTGCGATAAGGGGCTAAACCAAAGGGGGCCAAGGGACATCGGAGCTTACTATATTGTAATGTTTTAAGACTAAAAGTCTTGATGCAGTGAAGTTCCGATAGTATGGTACAAAGCTTTGAAGGTGTAATGGGTCGACAGTTGAGGTATTGAATGAAGGCATGGAGCAGTTGCAAATCGATATGGGCTAATCCTGTAGAAGCCCCTACAACAAGAAATCAAGGATTACATGGGCTGCAGAAATGAATTCGACTGTTTCGCTGCACGTCTTCGAAGAGTAAATGGAGGTATGGGACTTAGGAAGACTTAATGGCGTAGCATGGAGCTTTACTCAGAGACACAACGAAGGACTGCCACGTTGATCTCCACTTCTACTTTGTAACAGGCAACCACAGTTGATCGCTACCAGCTCCAGAGAGTGGTGAAGTCAGGTAGTTAAGGTGAAAGCGACAGGTGAACCTACCGAGCAGTAGAGAGGCACATCATGGTAGAGACGTGGCCTGATCAGGGGAAATCCCAGGAATGTCACAGGGATATTTTCCTCCATCATCATTCAGATTCCCTTGTTTCTATTTTACTGTAATTTCTGTTTATTCTATAATTTTTATGTATTTTCAAGAAAGGAATTAAATCCTTTAGAATCATTTTGGGCAGCAGGGCTATCTCACGTCGAGACCACTAATCAATTGGACAACTGGCCCTTGGATGAGATATTTTGTAACTGTGGATTCAAAGGTCCCCCTCTCCTTATAAATAGGGGGAAGAAACACTTAATACAGGTTCCGAAATTCTGCACCTGCAGTGGTCCAAATTTTGTGATTCTACTTTGGTTCTAATTGCCTGTTCATGAGGGACTTCAGCGATGTATGGCTAAATGTAATGGACTATATTGAACTCATTTTGAGGATTAATGAAACTCTTTGGTGATTCCAATCGTGGCTGTAAGTAGTATGTTTTACCCATTGTAAATCTCATTTCATGTATGTTTCTCTTCTACTGAAATTGTGTAATGAAGCTGCCGGTTTCATTGTTGTATATTTCGCTGCTAAGTAGTAACAATACCTGTGGTATTTATAGATTTACTTATGTTATTCAATACCCTACAACACCTGTATGAACACAGGTTTACATACTTATTTATAACCTAGACAAAAAATTGTGATATTTATTTATGTTCCAAAGGATTTTTCGTTGTACAATTTGATTTCTAGGAAGATTATGACAAATGCATGGTGGATGGGCCTTGGTTTTGGTGAAGAGTGGGGCTCTTCGTCACTCCATTGTTTTTGGAATTTGATCCCTCTAATATCGCTGTAACAAAATGCTAGTTTGGGTTAGGTTGCTACATCTCCCTCTTCCTTTTTGGCATCAAAAGGTCATTGAGGACATTGGAATACTCTGGGCAAGTTCATAAAAATGGACAATGAACAATTACAACACAAATTATTTACCTTTGCTCATTTATTCGTGGAAATAGATCCGAGTAATGTTGAAAATTGATAGCTGAGGGATGAATTTCCCTAAGGATAAATATCCCCATTGAAGCCCTTTCTGCTCTTCCAAAAGAGATCCTGCAGTACCCCTTTCCTACATTTGATTGAATAAACAAATGTTATTGATAAGGACTTCAAACTTGACATAATAAAGAGAATTTAATTTGGGCAAAGGAAATACTTATTGTTCTAAAATCGGCTCCAATTCAAAGAGGGAAATATTAAATTTCAAATTTCAAATTTGGTCACCAAATAGATCAAGTCGACTCACCCTAAAATTGTGTCCCTTCGCATAGACAATTATGTATTGGCATCCAAGCTCCACCATTTGACAAGAAGTTCCTTGATCTTTTGTGATGGTTTCTAAGGAAATAATGTGAGCTCCCTGTGGCATATATTTTAAATTGATGCGAGTTTCTCTGTAGTTTATGATCTGAGTTAATGCAAGTATTTGGTGGAGGCTATACTGCTAGTCAACACAAGTTTCTATGGTTCCCTTCTGATGAAGTCCAAGCTCTCCTTCTGAGGTTTTGAAGTAGTCCGAACTACTCCCCCTAGGATTCTACTGTGATCCGAATCATACCAGTGATGCAAAGTTCTGTGGTTTGGTGAAATCCAAAGTTTGTGATTTAATGCGATTTTTTTCCACGGTAATGTGAAGGTGTGACAAAACAATGATGCAAGATACTCCTTGGACTGTAATGCAAGATTCTTGGCATTGCAGTGATGCGAGTTACTCTATGTATGTGATGCATGACTGTAATCTAAATTGTTTCTTCTATTATTTGATAGAGATCTGAAACTTCTTCTTAGAAAATCAGAAAGGTAGAAAGATTTTCTTGTTTTTGATAATTACTTGTGATGTTCTTGATTTGTTATTATGATTCTTTATATCTTCTTTCTTTTAGTTCATCAAGCAATTACCAAAGTGAAAGCACATAAAACAATGGGCACCAGATTTAGGCACTATGCCAGGGAAAAACCCCCTCGAGGGGAAAACCCAGTGAAAATTATCTTCATTTCAATTGTATTCTTTGAGACTCTTCACCCAAGACAAAGACCAAACCTTCCCTCCACACCAAGTCAACCTCCTAGATCTTCGACCTTTATTCTAGTAACTTCGACCCAACATTAGGCAACTTCTGGCATCAACAAAACTTGGAGGACTTTGATTTCCCAATCTAGAGTGCGAAACAGAAAGAGAGGAACAAAAATTTCGTTTTTCTTCTCCTTAGACTCCACCCAACTCGTACTTCCTTTGGATTCTTGGCTTCGTACTTCGCACTTCGCAATGTCCTTAGAGATATAGAACTTGCTTGAGATGAAGTGCTCCAAATGAATTCGACTTGCTTCTATTTATAGGCTTCAAGTGAGGTCAAATTAATGTCGTTAGGCCGATTTGATCTCTTCTAGGCCGACTTGATGTGGAGGATAAATTACATTTGACTCAATATTTAGCCTTTTTACATGATTCAAAAGCCGAAGAAGGGTCTCTTTAAAAGTACAATGACTCTATTGACTCAGAATAAATCCTAGAAGTCCTCAAGGGGGACTTTGACCTAAAACATGGTAACCCAAGCATGAAACCCATGCTTTAATAAGTCACAATAATAATAATAATAATTCTTTTCTATATTCTTTTGACAAGTACATTACAAGATGACTCAAATACATTAAATGAAGACTGAACCTAGTTACATTTTCCAAAGCTCCCTCTTAACTAGGGAGGTATTCATCATATACAAGTACAAGGAAGATCTCAACTATATGAACCATGAAGAACTTTTAGGCACTGCAATGCCATGGACTAGATTCCTGACCAGGGCAATCTATCCATTGGTCTCTCAACAATCTAGGCCTTGCAATGCCACAAACTAGATTTTTGGCTAGGGCAATTTATCCAAGTGGAAATAAAGTGGACTCAAGCTTTCAACCCCTCTAGGTACAATTAGGCTTACTTGCTAACCACCAACCCAAAGATCCAAGTGTGTATCCAAAAACAAAGCTCTATGATCAACACCACCTTTCCAACTTCGGGACCTAGACATCAACACAACGTGCTGGCCAGATGTCTTCCTAGGCAATGCTTCACTCACAAAGCCTCAACACTCCTTGATCCAACATATCAAGGATGACCAATCTCTCCCAATCAAACTGATTGGTAACCAACATGCTATCAAAACCTTTGAGAGATTCACCTGTACAAACACAACCCCAATCAATAATATACTTTCATATGTACATAATCAAATACAAGCCTCTGGGATCTAGATGTCGCTTCTCAAATTTTCATAGTAGGACTATCAACCAAATCTTTGATAGAATATTCCTTAATCATACACTTTCCTTTCCTACTTCTCATGCAACAACATATCCTCCGAAACTCATTCTTCAATCAAAACCTGTGCCCTTCCTCTCAACCAGGGAGCATCTCTTTATCCAAATTCCCTCTTTATCTTAGGGAGATCTCTTCTATTCAGACTTCCTCAGGGAGATCAACTTCTTCTTTTAGTCACTGGAGAATCTTTCGTGGTTTCCAACCATTTTATCAGAGTTATCATCATCCTCATCATGCTTATCAACGAGGATCTTCACCATATTGAAGATTGTGTACTTGCACAACTTAGATAGCAAGTACAACCAAATCTATAGAAACATGATACATATCAGATCCCCAAACTTAATTACAAACAACTTACAAGAGATATGTACTCTTCAACATCTTGCTAGGGACTTTGTCATAAACCTTAGACTACTTCATAACAACTTTCATTCCATCTAGGATTTCAATGTTTCTTTCAAAGGTGTGACATGCCCTACTAAAACATATAGCAAACCCTAGAAACAATTCAAACAAATATAGATCTACAAGGTATCTAACAACTTTTAAAATTCATATGTTAGTTTTTCCACTAGGGTTTCATACAAATCCTAGATTTCATACAAGAGAATCAATCAAAACCAATCACAACTTAGTCATTAACATGACCAGCTTCCACTAGGGTTTGTTACAAACCCTAGATTTTCAATCAAACATTAATCCCAACCAAAACTTAGATTTCAACAATCTTACACAAATCTCAAATTATCACTTTGTCATCATTCATCAAAGATTTTTTTTTTTGCCACTTCTGCTAAGGTTTAACTCCAAAACTCTAGAATCATTTTCACAATCTCAACAATCATTACATAAATAGATCCCAGATTGTTATATCACACATACTAGAGAATTTTCCTACTTCCAGGGGTTGGCTGCAAAACCCTAGAATTCCAAATATCATCATCCTAGAATCTTAAACAAGGACTTATTATTAAATCCTAAGACTTATGACCATCAATAACTAGGTCAACATACATATCTAGGAATTTATTATCATTCATAAGCATATCATTAATACATATACTAATAACTCCTTCCAAAACTTGGAAGTGAACTTTGCATCTCTGTCTGACACAATATTCTTTGGAACACCGTGCAGTCTAAACACATCTCTGATGAATACTTGTGTCGCATCGCTAGCTGATTCGTAGACTTCACTGGAATGAAGTGTGCACAATTTGTTAATCTGTCCACAATGACCATAATGGAATCATGTTGTTTCACTATTTTCGGCAACCCTATGATGAAATCCATGCAAATGACCTCCCATTTCCACTCTTGAATTGCAATTGGCTATAGCAGTCCATTTGGATGCTTACACTCTACTTTCACTCACTGATAATCAAAACATATAGCCATGAACTCTGCTACATCTCTCTTCAAATTTGGCCAATAGTAAAATATCTTCATTGTTGTCAGTGTCTTCTGATAACCTGGGTGACCTGAATAAGGTTTCACATGAAACTCACTCAAGATCACATTCTTGAGCTCACTGTTATGCGGTACATATATCTTGTCTTGGAACCTAACCAATCTATCTGCTATAAGAAACTAGCCTAGACCAAGCTAGGGTTTTGACCAAACAAACACACATATATATACCTAGGGTTTCATTCCTAGGATCTTGCTTTCAAATACATAATAAAGGTTTTTCTTATAGGCCCAACCAAACCCTAAATATCTAGGGTTTCATAACATAGCAAAGCAAACCCTACAATACCAAAATTTCAAAGGTTCGAGATTTCAGACAAACATCACTCAACCCTAACAACTTAAGATTTCATGATCATATCGGAATGCCATGACATCATCAACAAGAACTTTTAAATAACATTTCACAATAACCCTAAGCAGGTTAGGGTTTCACACATAGTCAACATACCCTTAGGTTAGGGGTTTTCTAGAGAACTTGTCTAGGGTTCTATAAAAACAGTTAAGAATATGAGTGGGGTAGATTTATCAATTGATGAATCACCTAGAACAAGAATCAATATGATTCAATATAACTAGACACAACAATGTTAGTAATAGATTGTCAAATGAATAAACATTATAAAGAAGTCAATGTTTTGTAGTTTAATGCATGCCTTTGTTTCTTGACAAACCTTATCTTGGATGGCTTTCTTCCATACTCCTTGAGGATATAGCAAATGTTTTTCCTAATCAAGACAATAGAGAGAGAATGGTGATTATTATTAATATAATCAAAACTAAATGAGTACATGAAACCAAAAACTGAAAGGAAATAAGATACTTATCTTTGAGATTTATTGGGGGCTCCCTCTAAAGCTTGAGAGCTACCTATATACTTATAAAACAAAAGAAAAAGCCTTTTCCAAAAACATGTTAAAACCTACAAATCCTAAACATCAGAAATACAAAAATAGAATATCCAAGACTAAAGGCAAATGACTTAATAGTGTAAGTCCCTTATATTAGATTCTTCAGGTTTTACTTTCTTTAGGTCTCCTTCTTCAACAATGTTAGCATGATCTCTATCTCTCTTCTTATTCTTATGATTGTTGGGACAGTGACTCCTATGGTGACCCTTCTTACGACATTGATAGCAATGTAGCATTCTACCTTGGACATGTCAACTTTCTTCCTTGGTCCAATCGATTTCTTTCCTTTATGTTGAGCAATGTAGGCATTTGATACTCCTTCAGGATTTGCAACTAGAGAGATCCTCAATTCTTCTTGACTGTAGGTAGTGCATAGTTCTTCAAAAGTGGGAGCTTCCTTCCAACTATTAAGCCTTGCAACAAATGCACCCTAAGTAGGTGGCAATCCTAATAGAGCAATGATCACAAGTTCTTTGTTTGGAACAATTTCATCAATGGCCAAAAGATCATCCCTGATTCTTTCTATCTTCACAAAGGAGAAGGCCACTGTATCTTCTTTAGTCATCTTTGTGGTCCTTAGTTCATTCTTCAAGCTTACCACTTGACCAATGTTCTTAATAGTGAATAAATTTGACAAGGCTTCATACATTTCCCAAGCATGATTGATGTTGGCTATAAATGGGACAAGATTGTCCTTTATTCCTTCTACCATTAGAGTCATGGCCACCAATTATAATTCTTTGAAGTTTACTTTGTCAGCATCACTAGAGTGATTTGTAGGCTTCTTTACTTTTCCTTTGACCAAGTCTAGTACCTTGTTCTTTTCAAGGATGAGGTCAATCCTCTTCTTCCAAGACCTTTAGTTTGAGGCTCCTTCAAGTTTGTTCTCTCCCTTGATTGTGTTAGACATCTTCCTTGAATATAATAGATTCCTCCCCTGAGATAATCCTTTTGAATGGTTCCCTGATCAAGTGCTTGAGACTACCTTTTTTTTCTTTCTTCACCAAAGCTCTGATACCATGTTAGAAAATCAGAAAGGCAAAAAGATTATCTTATTCTTTAATATTACTGGTGATGTTCTTGATTTGTTATTACGATTATTTATATCTTCTTTCATTTAGTTCATCAAGCAATTACCAAAGCGAAAGCACATAAAACAATGGACACTAGATGTAGGCACTATGCCAGTGAAAAATCCCCCTTGAGGGGAAAACCCAGTCAAAATTCTCTTCATTTCAATAGTATTCTTTGAGACTCTTCACCCTAGACAAAGACCAAACCTTCCCTCCACACCAAATCAGCGTCCCAGATCTTCGACCTCTCTTCCAGCAACTTCGACTATGTGGCATCTTCTGGCATCAACAAAACTTGGAGGACTTTGATTTCCCAATCTAGGGCGCGAAACAGAGAGAGAGAGAGGCACCCAAAATTTCGTTTTTCTTCTTCTCCTTAGACTCCACCCAACTCATACTTCCTTTGGCTTCCTAGCTTCGTACTTCGCACTTCCTAGCTTCCTTAGAGATATCGAACTTGCTTGAGATGAAGTGCTCCAAATGAATTCGACTTGCTTCTATTTATAGGCTTCAAGGGAGGTCAAATTGATATCCTTAGGCCGACTTGATCTCTTCTTGGCCGACTTGATGTGGAGGATACATAAATTACAATTTGACTCAGTACTTAACCTTTTTACATGATTCAAAAGCCCAAGAAGGGTCTCTATGAAAGTACAATGACTTTATTGACTCAGAATAAATCCTAGAAGTCCTCAATGGGGACTTGGCCCTAAAACATGGTGACCCAAGCATGAAACCCATGCTTTAATAAGTCACAATAATAATAATAAAAATTCTTTTCTTTATTCTTTTGACAAGTACATTACAAGATGACTCAAATACATTAAATGAAGACCGAACCTAGTTACATTTTCCAACACTTCTTAGCTAGTTCTTCCCATGATTCATGCATGATGATACCAAAGAGATGCAACAGTGATGCGAGTCATTTGCTAAGGCAATTTGATTCTTCTTGAGGCTAATCCGAGTATCCTCCTGAGGCAAATACGAATATCCTCTTGAGGTGTAATGTGAGTTATGACAATGATATGAGTTCTCCTCTAAGGCATGATAGTGATGCTAACTCTCTTCTAAGGTATGACGATGGCACAAGTTATTTCTTCCATGGCACGCCAATGATACGACTTATCTTTTGAGGTATGCCAAAACTGTAAACTTCATGATCTGGGAGTGACCTTGTTATTATGGCAATCACCTTTGTTACGTGACAGTAACCTATATATAGCAGTCACCTTCTTTTATATGGCATTCACCTTGATATATGACAGTGCCCTTGATATGGCAACGATCCTTGTTAGGAGATAACAATAATATGATAGCAATCTTTGAGATACATGGCATTGTGACTTAACAATGATATATATTGCTGTATGACAGTGATATATGGCTTGACATGACAATGATACATATGGCAGTATGACAGTAACCTATGGCTTGGCTTGACAGTGATATATATGGCAGTATAACAATGATCTATAACAGAGTTTGTTTTTTCTTATGATAGTGACATTTCGCAATGATACTTGTGCTCCTGATAGTAATTTATGACAATGATATTTGTGACTGCCTCTTGTGAAGAGACCCATCAGAGGTCTAGTAGAGAGCTTGCTAATGTTTCCTTGACATGCTTATAAGGATGGTACAAGGTGGCTTGATGTACTTGATATCTCTTTGTAACTGTACATTGTATCTTTTTCTGTTGAACATTTGATATTAATCTAATGAAGAAGAATTTGGTTGGGTTTTCCCCCTTCTGGGGTTTTGCCTTGGTCTTTGACCTAAATCCTAGTATCTCTATTATGGATGATTTTCTTTTGTTGTTCCTTACTGTTTTGCTGCATTGTTGATGTTTATTGTTCTCTCTACATAATTGCTAATGATGATATGATGTTATGGGGTGAATGCAATGTGAAAATATTGAAAATGTTTAAAAGTGCAATTATCTACAACAAAGAACAATCTAGCCCTAAAAATTAACAAGTAAAGGTCTACCAGATCGTATTTTTTTGAATCATGGATCTTTCTGATGGATCTTGCCTTCAGATGTCATCCATGTTTTCAAACAGGGTATTTGCAAGATTTGTGCCCACAGGAATAAAGACTTCCAAAAAAAAGATGGGGCAGTTTCATAAATCCAAAAGTTGGCAGCCATATGAACCCATTTTATTGGAGGACGAGGAAGAGGAGATTAAGGATGACACCCTCTCTAAAGATAATATGAACACTAAAAAACACAATTTCAAAATCTCATCTTATGCAGAAACCACAATATACAGAGACAATTCATGATCATGGTGTAGAAGGCATGTTGACACTTAAAGATGATGGGATAGTGGGAACAAAAAGAGCACGTGTCAGAAAGCTCTATTTCTGATAATGAAGAACCCCCTGTGGTGAATGTGATAGAGTTGGCAGTAATACCTGTAGATACATCATTAGAGGATTGGTAGAAAATGTCGAGAAAGAAGGAAAAGAAGGAGAAGTTACGCGATTTTTATAATACTTAATTTCTCAGTTGTTGTATTTTATTTTGGCCAAAAGGCAATTTATTTTTCACACAAAAATATGATCTTGCTTTTCTCGAATGCTTTAAGCATCTGCAAAATGTAATTTTGTTCCTCATGCAATAAAATTAATGATTTCTTTCCAAGGAAAAAAACATACTATATAGTAGTTATTGTTGATGTCATCATCGACACTAACAAATTTTGAGTTGCTCCTCCATGTTCCGGGAGTTTGAACAAATCTTCTTTTTTATTCATTGCATCAAACACTCCAATAAAAATTTACTCTAAAAATTTGTGATTTTTAGTGCGACCATCAATATTGCAATGATTACAATGGTTAATTGGATCTTTGCATTTATGTGCAGTGGTTGTTGTCTTTTCATTATTCCTTTTCTACTTCTTCTCTTTGCATTTATGTGCAGTGGTTGTTGCCTTTTGATTTTTCCTTTTCCACTTCTTTCCCTCCTTGGAAGTGTCTTGATGTTTTTTCTATTTGTACTACATGGCTGTCCTTTTTGTGGCTTGTGTTTTCTAGATACTATGCTTACACATAGGCGTTATCAATTGTCCTAGGCTTGAAGAGCATCATGTGCTGTCACAAATGACTCTGTAGATCCTCTAAATACTTGAGGAGTACATCTGGGTTCTTGTGAGAAATATCTAGCATGATAGCCATGTTGTTGAATTCAATGGTGTACCCTTGCACACTTTGGCCTTGCCAAAGCTTGAAGTAATGCAAATGGAATCATTAGTCCTCTACATACCTAGTAGGGCAAAATTGGGACTTAATGAGGGTTTTGAAATCCTTCCACTTAGATTTCGGCGAATCACCCTTCAATCTAAGTGTCTTTATGTGACTTACCCACTAGGTTAATGGATAGTCCTCTAATTTCAGTTTGGGAAACAAAATCTTTTGCTATTCTACTGTATGGTGGACAATGCAATGAACCTCTAGCTATTGCAACCAATGATTCAACTTTACTACATCGATCTCACCTTGGTATGACTTGAGATCCACTTTTGCTTCCATTTTAAATAATGATTGTGAAGGAGTAATGTTATTGGAAGTTTGCTACCCTTTCTAGGGCTCTTTCCTCAACTCCTTTTATAAGTATTCATTTTTTTCCTGGTTTCCCCGCTAAATTGATCTTTGAGCTAAAGCCTCTAGCCTCCTTAGAGGATCTGATCTTGCTTGCTAGAGTTGCTATTAAGAAGGCCATATTGGGAGAAATGTTAGCAACTTGCTCTTCCAACCTCCCAAATCTCTCTTATGCTAAATCTCAAGGGTTGTTGTGAACAAACTCATTTGCCATAGTTGGGGTTTTGTGACTTTTTTCTTGAGCCAATTCCTTGTTCCTACAATTCTATAACTATTGCAACCAATGATTCAACTTTACTACATCGATCCCACCTTGGTACGACTTGATATCCGCTTTTGCTTCCATTTTAAATAATGATTATGAAGCGGTAATGTTATTGGAAGTTGGATACCCTTTCTAGGCATCTTCCCTCAACTCCTTTTATAGGTATTCATTTTTTCATGGTTCCACCTCTAAATTGATCTGTGAGCTAAAGCCTTTAGCCTCTTCGAATGGTTTGAGCTTGCTTGCTAGAGTTGCTATTAAGAGGGCCATATTGGGAGAAATGTTAGCAACCTGGTCTTCCAACCTCCCAAATCTCTCTTATGCTAAATCTCAAGGGTTGTTGTGAACATACTCATTTGCCATAGTTGAGATTTTGTGACTTTTTTTTTAAGCCAATTCCTTGATCCTGCAATTTTCCCTCAAATACTCCAAAGAAAACTTGCTCTTGGTATGAAATAAAGTTTTCTTCGGAGTATTTGTGGGAAAGTTGCAGGATCTAAGAATTGGCTTAACAAAAGTGTCGTAACCCTTGCCATGGCAGATGAGTTTGTAAATAATAACCTTAAAGATCTAGCAAAAGAGAGATTTGCGAGGTTGGAAGAGCACATCCCTAACATCTCTTGTAATATGGCGCTCCTCATGGAAGCTCTAGTAAACAAGCTCACACTGTTCAAGGAGGTAGGAGACTTTAACTTAGATATTGGATCAGAGGGAACCAAGAGAAAATGAAGAGCCAAACAAAGGAGTCGAGGAAAGAGTTTTAGAAAGAGCAATCAACTTCTAGTACAATTGCCCCTTCAGAATCCTTATTTAAAATGGAAGCTAAAGTGGATAACGAGCCATACAAAGGTGAGATTGATGCAGTAAAGTTGAATCATTGCCTGCAACTATTAGAGGTATATTTGAATATCTACCATATATACGAAGAGTAGAAGATTTTTTTTTGCCAAACTAAATTTAGAGGGGTGTCCATTTGTTGAAATGTGTAACTAGGTTCGGTCTTCATAATGTCTATTGTAATCATGATTTTATATTTTTGATAGAAAATAAATTTATTATTGTCATTCTTGATGCATGGGTTTCATGTTCAAGATAAATTTATTTGTAGGTCAAGCATCCATTGAGTGCTTCTAGGTTTGTCATAGAATTTTGAAGTCAAAAGAGTCATTGTCATACATGTAAGACCCCTTTGGGATGTTGTATCTTGTAAAGAAATTTTCTATAAAGTCAAAAGTTTCATAAAGACCTTCCAAGACCTTGTCAAACAAGTTGGCCTACTAGAAGGATCAAGTCAGCCTCATGGACAACAACTCAACCTCCTAAGAAGCCTATATATAAGAAGGAACTCGTCCTCATTTGTAGAGCAATACAAGCAAGTTCGATCTCTAGAAGAAAGAAGTTGTAAGATAGAAAGAAAAGGACAAAAGTCAAGGATAAGAAGAAGAAAAGCAAGATCGAAGTTTTGGACCTCTCTCTCTCTCTCTCTCTCTCTCTCTCTCTCTCTCTTGTGTTAGTGTTTCTGAAGTTGTTGGAGAAGTCGAAATTGCAGAAGTTGCTGGGCAAGTTGAAGTTGCAAAAAAAGTTGTTGGGGAAGTCGAAATTGCAGAAGTTGTTGGGCAAGTCGAAGTTACAAAAGACGTTGCTGGGGAAGTCGAAATTGCAGAAGTTGCTGGGCAAGCCGAAGTTGCTAGAAGTAACTAGGTTGAAGTTGTTGGAAGCTGCTAGGTTGAAGTTGTTGGAAGCTGCTAGGTCAAAGTTGCTCATTAAGAAAGAAAGTTGGCTTGGTCTTGGAGGGGTCTTTGACAAGGGTATTAGGTCTTGGAATTCATCATTTGAAGTTCTATAAGAAGAAAATATTTCCTGTGGGTTTTCCTCTCAAGAGGAGAGGTTTTGGCCGTGGCTTGCAGCCTATATTTTGTGTCCTCTTGTCTCATTGATCTTCATTGTTTGGTAGCTGTTTGATGATAGAAAACACAATAATAATCAAGAAAAGAAGAAGAAGAAGATAATCAAGTTAAGTAAAAATACATCGTAAGCAATTATCAAAGTAAGAGAAATCACCTAATATAGCTGCCCCTAGATTTCTCAACATGGTATTAGAGCTAAGGTGACAAGACACGAAGAGGCAGCTTGAAGATCATCCGATTGAAGAAGGATACACAAGGGCTAAGCACAAGGAGACCATCAAGGAAGAATAAGAAGCATCGAGGACATCAAATCATCAAGGAATTCAAAGAGCATCAAGTAGGAATACCCATCACATCACAAGGTTACGTCATCAGAACTCTTGGAAGAAGAAGAAGACCTCAAAAGACCTTACCTCCATTCAAGAAGGACTTATCACATTTGAAGCATCTTGAAGTCTCCACATTCTATAGTTCTACATCCAAAGGAAGCAAGAAGAAGCATTTCCACCAAGGCAATCTCCCTCTCATTGAAGAAAAAGGAACACATCTCAAGTATATCTCTTATCATCTCAAAAGGGAAGTATTGTTATCTTTCAAGAAGGAAGACATCATAAAGGAAGCAATCATCATCAAGAAGGCATCAAGTTGAGGATATCAGCATCAAGGAGCATATTCACTTGACAAGTAAGTATTTTTATATCTATGTCTGAATATGCTATCAAAATAACTTCATTTTGCAAGGAGAGCAACAAATTGGTTGGGTCATCAAACTACCTTGCATGAAAAAAAAGAATAGATTTGATCCTCATAGAAAATGAAGTCTTTGAATATGTCAAGGGTTCAATCTCTAAACCTTCTCAAGATCAAGCTCAAGCAATATCGAAGTACATGAAAGGAGAAATAAGGGCTCAAAGAATCCTCATAGAATCAATCAAGGATTCTCTCATCCCTTATGTAGCAAAGTTGGAGCAATCGAAAGATATCTATGAAAAGTTGGTAGAATTGTTTTCTGTAAGCAATGCAGGAGAAGTTATATCACTAAGAACCAAACTATACAAGATGAAGTAATCAAAGAAAGAAGGGGTAGCCTCATACCTTATGAGGGTATCACAAATAAGAGATTAACTACAAAATCTAGGAGAAATAATCTCTGATAAAGAAATGACCACCGTTGTACTCAATGCACTACATGATGAATGGGGCAACTTTGTATCAAGTATCTATGGAAAGAAGGAAGCCACTCCATTCAATGAACTTTGGTCATTATGTAAGATTGAAGAAACTAGGTTGAAAGTAAAAAGCGATGTTGGATCATATGGACAAGTTTAAGCATAAGCTGCCATGGCTAGGAGAAAAGGAACGTTTGGAAAGTTTGATCCTCGGAAAAGAAGAAGATTGATATTTCAAAGATACAAATCTACGAGTGTAATGAATATGGGCACTTTAAAAGGAATTGTCCCAAATTCAAGAAGGACAACAAGAAGAGAAAGGAAATAAATGAAGCCCATGTTACCGAAGAAGTGGAAGAATAAATCAAAGAAAGAGGAAGTGAAAGATCTCTACTATGACTAAGATAACCTCCTTTACTTAGTTCTTTTTAGTTATAGAAGATGATAGAAAGCATCATGAGTATGATATGATGCATTATAGCAAGATAGAGATGACATCATCACAAAAGCATGGAAGGATAGTTGAAGTAGAAAATCTACATGGTTATAGCAATCATCATGAAAGAAATGGCATCTCCATTGGAAGCATATAAGGACAACTGGAATAGTAGTATATATGGTTGGAGGAAAATAATCTAGCATGATAGAAGATAAAGAAATCATCATACATCATCATCAGGAAGGAGCATTTGCAGAATGAGGATCATCAAGATCCTCCATTGGAATCTTCATTAGAAGGTTCACCTCTACTAAGAAGAAGCAAGTGCCTCACAGATAGTCCACATTCCACCTTGTGTGGGATCCTCTGGTGTTAATTTTAGATAACAATGGTATGTTCTATGCTTTAGCACAATTTACTTCAATGTTTCTTATCAGCGCAATGACAATTTTCAATTATATCCAGTAGCAATCACATTAACTTAAACACATTGACAGTAAATGTACATAGAACATAAAAACATGTGCAAAAGACAAGCCAAGACAATAGGACTTAAGATGTGGCAGATGCCAGGGAAAAACCCCAATGTGGGGATACCCTTTGATCAAATCTTCTTATTATTCTTCTACAATTCAGCAGAGAGAGAGTACAAATATCAAATTAACTTGCCCAAAACAGTCCTGTCAAATCAACAGTCAACAGTAGTCAACTACAACCCTAACTAGAAAGTCAATGGCGGTTAAAGCAACTCCAAAATGTCCTCCAAGCAGCTTGGTCAACAACAGATAAATTCGGCCTTCCAAGAGGGTCAAAGTCAGCCCAAAACAACTCAGTCAAACCAATAAAAAGAGAGAGAAAACCATGCTGTAAATTCTATAGTCAAATCTGAAGTCAACATTGAAGGCAACTTGGTCAACATGTCCCAATCACCTCGAAAACTGTGCCAATCAATGCGGCCTCCAAAAATTGAAGTTCTGTCCAGAAGAACGAAGTGAATGCTAGTAAAAAGCACCCAAGTCAATGTTGTCTTGTTTCTTGAAATTTTCGGCTAGCAAACTAACCCAAAAATTCGTCCTCCTTTCACACGTGCAAAGTAGAGAAGGCTGCCTCCAAGTTGTACGCACCAATCAATAGAGGAGAGAGGGAGATATGTGATGAGATGAGTGATGTCCAAATGAGGAGAGAGATCACTCCTATTTATATACTTCGTTGAGGGTGAGGAGACACATCTATTGTGCTTATGAGCCTACATTTGACTGACGCTGACCTTGACAATTTGTGCATGAGAGAGAATAAATTCAAAATTCCACTTCTGCTTGTCAGAATGAGCTGATCTTTATATCAAAATTGGACCTCTCAAAAAGAGGAATCCAATGCAATAATCATCTCCATCATATGAGCTGTGCTAAGATGGAATTTGGCCCTAGTTGTCAATTTTAACACTCCCTCTCAACTAGGCAGAATTCTACCTTCCAATCCATTTGTCGTCATCATGCCATCCTGTCACCCTATACCATCCCTGTCATCACTGCCTTGCTTTGCTGAACCATGAAGTAATAATGAAGAAGAAGTGATCGAGAGGGAGTCATAAGATCATACCACTCTCCATTGACAAAAGTCAATCCTTGATCCCAAATCAAGTTGTTGAACACCATGCATCCTAGTCATAGGGAGTACGACAGTACATGATGCGTCCATTGGTAGTGCTATGGTACCTAACCATCTTTTCCCAACTCATTGGCTACATGAGAGGTACTTCCCATGAGTCCCAAACTCTATGGGTAGGATGTGTGCTAGGGCATCGGCAGGAGAAGGTGAACCACCCATCCTGCTCATATGCCATAGGAGAAGGTGAACCACTCATCCTATGCATATGTTAATCGTAGGGGAAGGTGAACCACTCACCCTACACACATGTCAACTATAATGGGGTATCATAGGGGAAGGTGAACCACTCAACCAATATCTAGTGCACCACTAGGGGAAGGTGAACCACTAATCCTATGGTCGCTCATAGCTCCAAGAAGTACCCCAAGCCCCTAGGAGGGAGCTCAGTGTCCAACTCATACGGGACCCTCATAGGAGGGTCGTTCCACAACTCCAAGTCTCTCTCGGAAGGTTAAGAATTTGACCTTCCCCAAAGGCTTTGTGAGAATGTCTGCGACCTACCCATTTGTTCTAATGTGTTGGAGCCTTATTGCTCCCCGTTGTACCATATCCCAGATAAAGTGGTACCTGATATCAATGTGCTTTGAGCAGTTGTGAACATGGGATTCTCTGATAAGCGAATCTCACTCTGGTTGTCGCAGAGGATCACGGTGGTATTCACACGTGCTCAAATAGTTCATTGAAGAGCTTCCTCAACCAAACAGTTTCATAACAAGCCATACTCAAAACAATGTATTCGGCCTTGACGATGCTTAGTGCAACCGATTTCTGCTTCCTTCTCATCCAAGATATAGAAGCAGACCCCAAAGAGAAGCAACACCCAGACGTGCTCTTATGATCCACCACACTGCCAGCCCAGTCAACATTTAAATATCCATGTAGCCTCAAGTTTCTGGCAGTGTATCTCAGTTCATAGTGGATTGTGCCCTGAAGATATCTCAAGAGATTCTTAGTAGCAATCCAATGCATGTGATGAGGCTCGACCATAAATTGACTCAACGTGTTCATAGTGAAGCATATGTTAGAACGGGAGTTGACCAAGAACATTAGGGCCACCACAAGTTGATGATACTTGAAAAGGTTCGCTAATCCGGGCCCAACAACACTTCCAAATAACTTCTTAAAGTTGAGTTCCATCAGAGTAGTCACGAACTTGCAATCCACCATTCCACATCTCTCAAGTAGCTTCACAATGTATTTTCCTTGAGAAAGGAAAATCTCATTTAGATTTTGCCAAACCTCCAACCCTAGGAAGTAATGCATCAGTCCTAGTTCCTTCATCTCAAATTTAGAAGCCAACTTCCTCTTGCTTTGATGAGAGGGTCATCACCTGTTAGAAAGAGATCATCCACATAAAGGACCATAATGAGAGGCTTGTCCTTTTCAACCTTGAAGTATAGGTTCGGGTCAACATTGCTCCTTCTAAATCCCAGCTTCATAAGATAGCTATCAATCCTCTCATACAAAGCCCTAAAAGCTTGCTTCAACCCATAGAGGGCTTTCTTCAACCTACATACATGCGTCTCTCGATTTTGAACTTCGAACCCCTTGGGTTGTTCCACATAGACTTCCTCCTTTAAGCGAACTATGCAAGAAGACAGTTTTGATATCCATCTAGTGTAGGCTCCATCCTTGCGAAGTGGCAAGGGCTATGATCGAACAGATGGTGGTATATCAGGCAACTGGTGCAGATATCTCATCATAGTCTCTACTCCTTCCTTTCGAGAGAAGCCTCGAGCCACAAATCCAGCCTTGAACTTCTCAACACTCCCATCAGCTCCTTATTTGATCTTGTAGAGCCATTTTGAAGTGACCATTTAATTATCCTTGGGTCTAGGAACCACATCCTAGACATCATTCGTCATGATCGACTCATACTCGTTTATCGCTTCCTTCCAAACTTCTTGTTTCACGACTTCTTCGAATGTGGAAGACTCATATTGTACAATGGTACTCATGGCAGCTAGGTACCCTTGGTACCTATTCGGATTCATGCTTTCACGAAATGTCCCTCAGTGAATATGTTTCTTAGCATCTTCAAGAGTATCTTTGAGCCACAAAGGTCTTTTTTTTGAAGTAGTGGGCTCACTAGGAGGTGGATCAATGGGATCCATTTGACCTTCAACATCAGGCATCGATTCATCAGACGGAGGTTCATCCTGCTTTTCTGCATCAGCATCATCATTGTCCTTCCTAAGGATAGGAAGATCTTAGATCTTTCTAAGAGAAAAATCTTCATCGAAGGTGACATCATGACTTAATTCCACTTCCCTTTGACCAGGCACATAGATTCTATATGCCTTTGAAGTTTCACTATAGCCCAC
>APFE030179027.1:27033-40188 GCA_000404065.3 Pinus taeda
TGGTCAAGGTCGACTTGGGGTCAAGTTGGACAAATTGACCCCCCTCCAACGCATATAAATATAAGACACATTCATCACACAACATATTCTTCTCTCTACTCATCTGATTGGGTCATACAAATCATAGGCAACTTATTTCATCTCACAATTGTGAGTTTTTGGAGGACAGTTTGACTGGGCATTGACTTTATGTTTCGACCAGATTTGACCAGTGTTGACTGAGGCTCCTTTGACCATTTTGACTACAATTTTTGTGGGAGAATCTCTGTTTGGGTAGGCCATATATTCTGGCACATGTATTGAGATTTTTTGGGCAGGTTGACCTGTGTTGACAGCAAGGCTAAAGTAACTGTTTGACTGCAGTGCTGATCTTTCATTTGACTCGGTTTGACCGCTCCAAAGTTGACTGTTTCTGCTGCTGTTTGACCTCCAAAGAAGGTTGAGCTACTCTGACTTTGATCGAGCTCAAGAGGAACTGTTTTGCTGCTACATTGACCACCGTTGACCACTGGTTAGGTATTTTGACTACTGTTGACATAGTGCATAAATTGCAGATTTGACTGGGTTGTTTATTTGGCATTTGGACAGTGGTATTGGATCATCAAATTGGCAAGTCAATTTTGTCTTTGACTTTGCATTATTGTATTCTCTCTTTGCTGAACATTTGATATTAGATAATAAGAAGAATTGATCAAGGGTTTCCTCATCTTGGGTTTTTCCCTGGCTTGAGCCAAAATTTTTTGTTCTCTTGTCTTGGCTTGTCTTAGTTTATTGTTTATGTTCTATCTACATTCACTGTCAATGTGAATTAATGGTTTATGTGATTGCTATTGGAAATTATGTGGAAATTATCATTAGGCTAATAAAAAGACGTTGAAGTAATTGTTGCAAACATAGAACATTCCATTGTTATCTAAAATTAACATGGTATTAGAGCCCAGGTGATGACAAGCCCAAAGCAAGAGCGAAAAGAAATCAATAAGATATCTATTGGACAAGTCTCCATGATCTCTATGTCTTACTTCAAGACTGAGGACTGTTGAAGGAAATGTAACTAGGCTAGGTCTTCGTAAATGTAGTTTTGATATTTGTATTTATTCAAGAAAATAAATTATTTTATATGATTTGTCAATGGGTTTCTTGCTCATTGAAAATAGGTCAAGCACATTTTAAAGTGCTTCTAGAAAGTCAAAGTCAAAATGTAATTATGATAAGACCCTTTGAGGCCATGTTACATCATATATGTCAACATACAAGGTCATGGGAACACCTCCAAGCATAGTCAAATCCTCTCCTAGCATCAACGAAGCCTCCAAGCAGCAAAATAATGAATAAAAGATAAATTACAACGAAACTGTCAAGTCGGCCTAATGGATAGTCAAGTCGGCTTGAGGAGGAGGGACAAACCTCTATTTATAGAGGTTGTCCACTCCTCAAAATGATAACGAATTCTCTTTGAAATCAACGAGGGTATAAGGCAGGAGAAAGAGTACTAAGAAGGATGAAGAAAGCCAAAGTAAAGGGTTTCAAGGGCAGCAAGCAAGGAGGAAGAACAATGAAGAGAAAGAGACATTTTCTAGGGTTTTTGCAGCCACACGTGCGAAGATAAAGGACGCTTCTTGCGGTCATTACAATAGTAAATCATAGCGACAAGTATCTTGGTTTTGGGCTAAGACACAAAGACTATAAGGCCTCCCCAACCAACGATGAAGAAGGAAAAGCCAACAAGGAGAAGGAGACAGTTTTAGGGTTTCTGTCCACACATGCAGCAAGTAAACCTTTGCAAATTAGATAGCAGATGAAGGCAACACATTGAGAGGCATCATTCAAAGGTATAACTAGGTCTACAAGGTCTCTAAGGAATGCAGAGAAGGTTCTCCCTATAGCAAAGTAAAGAAGCCCTAATGTTCTAGGGTTTCTCCAAAGAAGAAAAGAAATATGACTTAGACAAACAGCAGAAGAAGGACGAAGTACTAAGGAGAAAAGTGCTGGAAGGAAGAGGTCCATGTGCCGGAAGGAATAGTGCAGAAAGAGGAAGGATTTGATTTGTGCTTGAAGGATATCCTAGTCAAGGGTCTAGGGTTTGGCAGTTGTTCAAATAAGAAGCTTCAATAAGAGAAAACTTACCAAGGGTTTTCTTCTCAAGAGTGGAGAGGTTTTGTGCCTGGCAGAGAGCCAAACTTTGCGTTCTTGTTGTTTTGTTTTGGTAGTAGTTTGATGAAATACACCCATATGCACTAATATTAAGAAGAAAAAGCATAAGCTAACAAGAAAATTAAAAAGACTCCACAAATTGTTATCAAGTAACAAAGAATCACACTACACTACTTTGCCCTAGATTCTTCAACATGGTATCAAAGATAAGGTGACATATCAAGGAAAGGGAAACTCAAGAAGACTCGCCAAGGAGAAGCATCAAGCGTTCAACTCTCGATCACTCCATGGACAAGAAGGGTCTACAATCCATCATCCGTCAAGGAGGTCTACAAAGCTAGAAGAATAGCCTTACATAAAGGCACCTACAAAGAAGAGTAGATTGAAGCAGGACCTACATCAAGCTACAAGCCTTCAAGCAAATCCCATCATCAAGCAAGTCCACTTGAAGAAGGCAACTTGAAGAACATCAAGATCCAAGGAAGACACGCCATCAAGCCTTCAAGGAGGAAGCAAATCCATTACATCTCAAAATCTATCAAGTAAGTACATGTCCCCTTTTGAATATACATCAATGTCTTTTTGCAAGAAAAGCAATAAATTGGTAGGTACCAATAACTTTATTGCATGGAAGAAGAGCACTGATCTACTACTCAAGGAGAATGTACTCCTAGAGCATGTCAAAGGGAATATGACTATCCCTGCTAAGGAACAGCCTCAAGCCTTAGCCAAGTACAATAAGGATGAGACAAGAGCTCAAAGGATGTTGATAGAATCAATAAAAGACTCTCTCATTCCCTATGTCTCCAAGTTTGAGACATCAAAAGAAATTTATGATAAGCTAGTAGAGCTATTATCAGTATCCACCAGCAGAGAAGTAAATATCTCTGAGGAATGAATTGTACAAGATGAAGATAACAAATGAAGGAATAATTCCCTACTTCATGAAAATCTTTGAAATGAGAAATCAACTTCAAGAGCTTGGGGAAGTCATGTTTGACAGAGAGATGACAACTATAGTACTCAATGCTCTACCTGAGGAGTGGGGAAACTTCACATCTAGCATATATGCCAAGAAGGAAGCAACCACTCTCAGTGAAATGTGGTCTCTATGCAGAACAAAGGAAACCAGACTTAAGGCAAAAGAAGATGTGGGATCAAAGGAGCAAGCATTTGCTACCATGGCCAAAAGGAAGGGTAAATTTGGCAAGTTTGGTCCATGAAGAACAAACAACAAAGATATGTTTAAAATCCAATGTTTTGGATGCCAAGAATATGGACACTACGAAAGGAATTGTCCTAAGCTTAAGAAGGACAACAACAACAAAAGGAAGAGGGAAGAAGTTCACATAACTCGAGAGATGAAAGAAGAAGGAAAGAAGCAAAAGAAGGAAGATCCTCCGGATCTCTACTATGACTAAGTCAAACTCTTTACTTCTAGACTTCTTTCAAAGGTTTGAGTAGAATAGGAGCATGTAGGAATAAATTAAAATTGCATGGCTAGAAACATCCTCTAGAATCTAGCAGCATGATGTACAAAGTTCTAGATACTCATGTAGATGTAGCATTTACGATAAGAACAAAAATGCATAAGTAGAAATATCTTCTAGAATATAGGAGCATGGTAGATATAGCTCAATATATTTATGTAGAAGAAGCATACCTAGTATAGGACCTCATACATGATGAAAGAAAAAATTGATCATTATAAGAATCTTAGAAGACCTACATCATCAATAGAAAGGAAACACTTGCAAAGCAAGGATCTTTAAGATCCTATGATGGAATCTTCAAAAGAAGGTTCATGGACCAAAGCAGATGTCTCATTGGGAATCCCATTCATGGGTTTCAAGAAAAGGATGATATGTAGGCAAGCTAAGATGAAGCAAGAAGGGCCACAACAAAGGATGATCAAAGAAGAATCAAGATGAGGTATGTATGCATCAAAGTTTAAGTCATGTTATCATTTGTATATTATTGAGTCAGGGTATAGTTATATAACATGATCAAGCATGAAAGAATCTCTTTCACCAAGAACATGCTCAAAGGCATGTACCACGATGCAATGAAGATCAACAAAAGAATATGCTCACATAAGGAGCATAAGATTGTTGACTAAGAAGCAAGAAGAAATGCTGACAAGTCCAGAAAGCAAGCAATGAAGGAATGCTCTCACAAGAAGCATTAGATGGTTGACCTATCTATCTGAGAAGAAGCAAATGAAGAAAGAGATCAAGCATGTGAAGAACACCATGATCACGGAGAATCACTATCTGACAAAATGCCTCGAAGATATCCCCCGAAAGAAGGTAGGACAACTCTGATAAAGGAAGAAAGGACCCTTGACACCTATGAAGGACTTGGAGATACAAAAGGTGCAGATAAGTGATTCTACTTTGCAGAGATGTTGTGATGAAGAAACCATCCAACAAAAGAAAAAGAAATGTTGAAGCAATATTAGGATGAAGTCATGATGGGCTACTAGGTCAAAGCATGTAACCTAGCAAGTATATCGAAGCATCCATGAGAAGAATATTTCGAAGCATGGACAAGATGACAAAAGAGTAGCCAAGATGACAAGAAAATCTAATGAATGACATGAAAGCCACTTTCCACGAAGGAATCAAGACATGACAATACAGGAAGGAAAGTGATCGATGGATGGTGCCCTACATAAAAGAAGTTCGAACAAAGACTTCATGACATCAAGAAAGGAAGGAGATCAAGTGATGACAGCTCAGCTGCTTTGATACAACAAAGCTGCATCTTTACATAACTTACGCGTGGACTTGTGGGTTATGGGCCCACGTATACATCGGAAGCGTTATAATCAGTGGAATCACAAAGAAACCCGACCAATCACCATTGGTCCTTTTATGGCCGTTTAAGACCGGAACCCAAATAAATGTTAATCCTCTTTGATAACATATCGGGTCCTCTTGACATGTTAACCTGTACGCACATTCGAGCGCGATTATTGTCCGATCACCCATTCAACGGACGATTCGATCACTTGAAATTATAAACTCTTTCTAATGAGTTTATCGGGTCCGCTAGCCGAGATAACTTGCTTGCAAGTTTCCGTGTGATCATCGTGGATCTTCTTCCATCAGACGATTGTCATGTCGTCTGCTCGCCAACTAGGCTGGACAATCTCTGCCGTCGATGTGACTCAGCTTAATCCAACGACTATCTCGCAATCTCGCGCTCCAACTAGCACGACGATTAATATTTCGAAAGCACGTGAGAAAAGTTGTTTTTCTGTGCTACGTGTCAACCGCTAAGGCTAATCGCGTAGAATTTAGTAATACAGCTTCCCACCTTTAGGGTGCACGAGATACCACTTCCGTCTTTAGAAACTGCCCATGTGCTTAAATCAAAACCTTTAAGAAACTCAGCTTAATAAACGGTTAGCACTTAATCTTCGCCATTCCTCTTCTACCATTATTATTCGTCGATCTGGTCGATCTGACGGTTTCCGCTGTGCTGGTCAATCGACTCTAGTTTCGATTGAACACCTCTCCTCCATTGATCTGTTTCAATCCAACAGATCTCTCATCCGCTTATTAGTGGAATTCACATTTCAACACAGATTTAACTTTGCCATACTTTGACTAAGGCGAAGTTCATAGGAACTTCGTCCCTTACACTTGCACACACATATTTATTAACTTACAACAAAGAACATACATGTAAACATACACGGACACACAAAATACAGAAAACACACAGAATTCAATTATTTATAGAACTCGATTACAGGCTAAGGCCTCACGGCTTGAACTCGCAAATTGCCCTGTGGCTACATTGCATACTCTATCTCCTCTTCCACACAACACAAACTCTTTTATATAGGAAATTACGTAAGGGAGGGATCGTTTAAGATCCATGAGTTTTTCCCACAATCGCTCAATCAAATCCCCTAAATCTCTCTATATGCATACATGGTAGATAATTACATTAAATCAAGCCTTATCAATTCCATCAATTTAGCTCTGTTTAAACAGAATTTGCCCTAGTTTACAATGATTGTCCACGTTTCCCTTTTCACATCTAAAATTTCAATTTTGATTAAGGGTGGTCAGATGCTCTTGCATCAGACTCCCAAGACACAAATATTTATGACCTCCTGGTCATATGCTTATGGTCTTCGTAACAACATTCCTGAGCTGCAACAAAACCTTTGTAGTAACAAGTCTCCTTCTTGCTACACATGCCTCACTAAGCTTCTCTCCTCTAAGCTCAGTCTTTTGGCATTTCTCTAGTTCTCTTCTCTGGAACCATATGAGCACTCCATGCTCTAGGCTATTGCAAATCTTCTCACCTTCCTCTGCTGCTAGCTGCACAAACATAAAGACCATACACTTACCAATCTTCAACATAATTGCACCTCTACGTAGAATCCTTTTTTGCTCTGATACCAAAATTGATGACAACTTAGCTGCTTTGATACAACAAAGCTGCATCTTTACATAATTTACGCCTGGACCTGCGGGTTATGGGCCCATGTATACATCAGAAGCGTTATAATCAGCGAAATCACAAAGAAACCTGACCAATCACCGTCGGTCCTTTTATGGCCGTTTAAGACTGGAATCGAAATAAATGTTAACCCTCTTTGATAACATATCGGGTCCGCCCAACGTGTTAACCCGTACGCACATTTGAGCGCGATTATCGTCCGATCACCCATTCAACGGATGGTCCGATCACTCGGAATTGTAAACTCTTTTTAATGAGTTTATTGGGTTCGCTAGCTGAGATAACTTGCTTGCAAGTTTCCGCGCGATCACTGTGGATCTTCTTCCATTGGACAATTGTCACGTCATCCGCTCGCCAACTAGGCTAGACAATCTCCACTGTCGATGTGACTCCGCTTAATCCAACGGTTGTCTCGCAATCTCGCGCTCCAACTAGCACGACGATTAATATTCCGAAAGCACGCGAGAAAAGTTGTTTTTTTGTGCTATGTGTCAACCGCTAAGGTTAATTGTGTAGAATTCAGTAATACAACTTCCCACCTTTAGGGTGCGCGAGATACCACTTCCGTCTTTAGAAACCACCCACATGCTTAAATCAAAACCTTTAAGAAACTCGGTTTAATAAAGGGTTAGCGCTTAATCTCCGTCATTCCTCTTCCGTGATTATTATTCGTTGCTCTGGTCGATTCGACGGTTTCCGCTGTGCTGGTCAATCGACTCCAGTTTCGATTGAACACCTCTCCTCCATTGATCTGTTTCAATCCAACGAATTTCTCATCCGCTTATTAGTGGAAATCGGATTTCAACACAGATTTAACTCTGCCATACTTTGACTAAGTCGAAGTTCATAGGAACTTTGTCCTTTACATTCGCACACACATATTTATTAACTTACAACAAAGAAAATATATGTAAACATACTTAGACACACAAAATACATAAAATACACATAATTCAATTATTTACAGAACTCGGTTACAGGCTAAGGCCTCGCGGCCCGAACTCACAAATTTCGTTGTGGCTACATTGCATACTCTATCTCCTCTTCCACACAACACAGACTCTTTTATATTGGAAGCTACAAAAGGGAGGGATCGTTTAAGATCCATGAGTTTCTCCCACAATTGCTCAATCAAATCCCCTAAATCTCTCTATACGCATACATGACAGATAATTACATTAAATCAAGCCTTATCAATTCCATCAATTTAGCTCTGTTTAAACAAAATTTGCCTCGGTTTAGAATGATTGTCCACGTTTCCCTTTTCACAGCTCAAATTTCACTTTTGATTAAGGGTGGTCAGATGCTTCTGCGTCATCAAGCAACTAGAGGACCCACGAAGAAGAAACTGCAGATGAAGAAAAGAGTCCCCAGTTAAGAGGGAGCTCTGACAGGTCCCTGATCAAAAGGGAGTTTTGGATCACCCTTGATTACAAAGCAGTGACAATTTTGTTTTCCATTTCATGGGTCATGCACTAGACCAGGACTAACAGCCATAAGTCTAGATGAAGGCCATGAATGGAAATGTAGAACACAAGATAGACGCAAAATTCTTGTCTTCACTTGGAAGAAAGAATGGGAGGATTAGGTAATCATTTGGCATCCGATACTCTTTGAGGATGTGTTGGGCATCCAAGACAAGAGTAGGCAAGAGGACCGATATTCTTTGAGGGTTGGGAACCCAAGATAAGAATAGTCCTAGAAGGTCATACGTGGAGAACACCCGGGTGGGTATGTACCTTGAGAGACAATGATGAAGGTGTCTATAAATCATTGGTCTCGCCAGCATTGTAGCTCATGGTCTCGTAAAGAGATGGTGCTGTTAGTCAAGGCCTTGCACTATGACAATGTTGATGGATATGATGCTATAATAGATGGATATCAAATCCGGTTTCTCTTATGTGAATTCTTCAAGATTGAAAATTTCCAAACACCTTGTAATGTTGTATGAATACCTCCCTAGTTAAGAGGGAGTGTTGAAGGAAATGTAACTAGGCTAGGTCTTCATAAATGTAATTTTGATATTTGTATTTATTCAAGAAAAGAGAAATTATTTTATATGATTTGTCAATGAATTTCTTGCTCATTGAAAATAGGTCGAGCACATTTTAAAGTGCTTCTAGAAAGTCCAAGTCAAAATGTAATTATGATGAGACTCTTTGAGGGCATGTTACATCATATATGTCAACATACAAGGTCATGGGAACACCTCCAAGCATAGTCAAATCCTCTTCTAGCATCAACGAAGCCTCCAAGTAGCAAAATAATGAATAAAAGTTGAATTATAGCGAAATTGTCAAGTTGGCCTAATGGACAGTCAAGTCAGCTTGAAGAGGAGGGACAAACCTCTATTTATAGAGGCTGTCCACTCCTCAAAAGGATAACGAATTCTCTCTGAAATCAGCAAGTGTATAAGGCAGGAGAAAGAGTACTAAGAAGGACGAAGAAAGCTAAAGTAAAGGGTTTACAAGGGTAGCAAGCAAGGAGGAAGAACAACAAAGATACAAAGACGTTTTCTAGGGTTTCTGCAGCCACACGTGCGAAGATAAAGGAGGCTTCCTGCAGTGATTACAACAGTAAATCATAGTGACAAGTATCTTGTTTTGGGTTAAGACACAAAGACTATAAGGCCTCCCCAACCAGCGGCGAAGAAGGAAAAGACAATGAGGAGGAGACTGTTTTAGGGTTTCTTTTCACACGTGCAACAAGTAAACCTTTGCAGATTTGACAATAGATGAAGGCAGCACATTGAGAGGCATCATTCGGAGGTATAACTAGGTCTACAAGGTCTCTAAGGAAAGTGAAGAAGGTTTTCCCTGTAGCGAAGTAAAGAAGTCCTAATGTTCTAGGGTTTCTCCAAAGAAGAAAAGGAATCTGACTTAGACAAATAGTAGAAGAAGGGCAAAGTACTAAGGAGCAAAGCGCCAAAAGAAAGAGGTCCATGTGCCAGAAGTTATAGTGCAGAAAGAGGAAGGATTTGACTTGTGCTTGGATGATATCCTAGTCAAGGGTCTAGGGCTTGGCAGTTGTTTAAATAAGAAGCTTCAATAAGAGAAAACTTACCAAGGGTTTTCCTCTCAAGAGTGGAGAGGTTTTGTTCCTGGCAGAAAGCCAAACTTTGTGTTCTTGTTATTTTGTTTTGGTAGCAGTTTGATGAAGTACACACATATGCACTAATAAGAAGAAGAAAAAGCATAAGCTAACAAGAAAAGTAAAAAGACTCCACAAATTGTTATCAAGTAACGAAGAATCACACTACAATACTTTGCCCTAAATTCTTCAACAAGGACAAGCTCAATGACAAATTTGACTATCATGCATGGAAGATGACTTTGGACCTGAATTTGGAGGAGCATGAAGTATTGGACTATGTGCAAGGAAAAGTGGCAGAGGCTCCTTCAAATGCACCTGCTACTGCTAAGACGAAATATAGAAAAGGTAAGGTCAAAGCTAAGAAAATTATAATTTACTCCATTT
The DNA here is from genome assembly GCA_000404065.3 of Pinus taeda. Taxonomy (NCBI): domain Eukaryota; kingdom Viridiplantae; phylum Streptophyta; class Pinopsida; order Pinales; family Pinaceae; genus Pinus; species Pinus taeda. The sequence goes on from APFE030179027.1 coordinate 37,147, forward strand.
AAAAGCATTTGGTTCCCTATATTTTTGATTTGGGAACTTCTAAGGAAATGTATGTTAACTTGGTTGGGATGTTCAAAGTGAACAATGCAAGTCAAATTCTCTTTCTCAAGAACAAGTTGAAGGATATTAAGATGGGTAAAGGGGAGCCTATCCAATCCTACTTCATGAGAATAACTCAAATCAAGAATGACCTATTATCTATTGGAGAAGTTATCATTAACAGGGAGCTCACTCTCATTGCTCTTGGGGGTCTTTCAAGACCATGGGATATATTTACCACCACCATTCTCAACAATGACAGGATACCCGGTTTTGATGAGTTATTGGCTAGATGCACTCAAGAGGAAACAAGAATAATGGAGAGAGATGAATCCAACAATGGAAATGAACCTACTACTTTCTTTGCACATGCTAAGAGGAAGAATGATGTTGGTAAAAGGAGACAAGGTCAAGGATTTGAGAAGGGATTCAAAGGAAGAGGCAAAGGAAGATGCTACAATTGCAACAGGTTCGACCACTATGCTAGAGAGTGTCCTCACAAGAAAAATGCTCCAAGGGATGACAATAACAACAACAACAACAATTTCAAAAGCAATGGCAATCAAAGGAACAATAGGTATAACAACAAAGGAAAGAGGAATGCTCCCGCTGCTTGAGAAGGAAATAGTTGACCTCCCAAGAGGACGAGAAATGCGAGGTATGATGAAAGTAATGTTGTAGAAAAACAAGATGAGTTTTATCTTATTTTTGCTCTCTCTACTGCCTCTCCTCTGGATACTTTGGATCATTGGTTAATTGATAGTGGATGCTCAAGGCATTTCACTAGTTACAAGGAGGCCCTCTCAAATTTAGTTGAAAAGAAAACTAATCTAAAGACTATTCTTGGAGATAATGCCACCTACCCTGTGAAAGAGATAGGAATTGTCACTCTTCAATTAATTATGGTCAAACCATACATCTATGGGAAGTGTTGTATGTGCATGATTTGAAGAAGAATGTGGTGTCTATTTCTGCGATGGAAGACAAAGGCTTCAAAGTAGCATTCATTGATGGAAAGGTAAGTATTTGGCATCAAAACCCTAAAGATGCTTTTACTCTTGAATTTAGGTTTGATGGTCTCTATCAAGTATCAAGGAAGAGCAAAGAGATGGCCATGAATGGGCTGAGGGATGGAAGAGCAGAGAGATGGCCATGAATGCGCTGAGGGATCAGGACAGGCTGGACGGGGCGTTCAACTTTGTGGTTTGGAAGGCCATGATCCTATCCATTCTAGATAGACATCGCTTCAAGGCCTTTGCCTTGAGAACAATGGCGATCCCAGTTGACCCCGCTGATAATGAAAAGTATGAGGAGGCAATGACCAAGGCAAAATGCATCATCCTTGATGGGGTCAAGGATCATGTGGTCCAACAAATCGCTGAGAAGGAGACGATAAAGGAAATGTGGGATGCCTTGAAGAAATTGTACCAGCATACTTCCATGCAGAGGAAGATGTCACTTGAGAATCAGCTGCGGTCATACCAGATGCAGAAGGGGGAGCAGATAGATCACTTCCTCGGTAGATTGAAGGAGATCTGGGACCAACTGACTTCCTTTGGGGCCACACCGGATCAAGAGTTGATGGTGAGGACCGCTCTAAACGTAGTCTTCGAGGAGTGGGAGACATTTGTTCAGAGCATTCTGGGCAAGGCAGATCTTACAGATTGGGAAGAATTGTGGGTGGCTCTTCGTCAAGAAGAGATTAGACAACTAAACAAGACTGGAAGTAGCAACAAAGGAGTCCAGATCAAGAAGGAAGAGGAAGAGGATGCAACTCTGGCATCTGCGGGGAAGCAGGAGAAGAGGAAGAAAAAGGACCTCTCCAAGGTTAAGAAGGAAGAGGAAGAGGATGCAGCTTTGTCATCTGCGGGGAAGCAGGAGAAGAGGAAGAAAAAGGACCTCTCCAAGGTTAAGTGCTTCAACTGTGGGGAATTGGGTCATTATGCGAACTAGTGTCCGAGGAAGAAGAATAAGGGAGAGGCGTTTGACTCCAAGGCAGCGCCAGCAAAGGCGGAAAAGGAGGTAGAGGAGGATGACGATTGTGCCATGAGTGCTCATGTACCTTTAGAGAAGAGGTGGGGAGACATCGAGCTGTAGTCAAGAAGACTACAGGCAATGAGGGGCAGGATCTTTGAGGTACCCAACCTCTTGGATTATACCTTGCTACGGGAGCCCCGAAGAGAGAGTAGCAGGATTGGCGGATGTCGGCAGAACTGGATGCGGATGAAGTGGCAGAGAGTGCTATAGTGCAATAGCCCTGGGCAGCGTTGAGCTAGCAGGTTGCAGCAGTGCGAGAGGCACAGAGAGCGTTGCAACAGTGCAGGATGGCACAGAGAGGTTTGCAGCGGTGAGAGAGACAGGGAGTTATTGCAACAATGTAGAGGTAGTAGAGGGAGCACTTGTTAGCGACAGAGAGAGCTTCAACATCGGGAGTGTTTCTAACCCGACAGGGATGTCAGTAGTTGGGTGGATCAATTACTTACTTCTTAGTAATTGAGTTGCAGTGCAGTAGTAGTAGTAGTAGCACAATGCAACATGATGAGAGGGGGTTGCAGTGCAGATGCAATGTTGGAAGAAAGGACCATCAGCGACACGGATGCAGAGGGAGCTACCGTACTGATGCAGTAGTGGCAGTGGCAGGGCCATGGGCAACAGTACATGATGCAGCAATGCAGAGGATGTTGGGTGGGGAGGCCTAGCATTAGCATAGGTACTGGTGACGTATAATCAGGGTGATGCTCCATGTGGAGTATTATTAGAGCACAATCCTCACTAAGAGGGAATGCTGATTTGGGGTAGCATCGGATGTGCTCTAGCCATGAAAATTGGTGGAGAGGCTAAAGCACATGAGATCTCCAAGACCCATAAATGGTTTGGGCAGATTCTACCCAGTTTGGGAGATATTAAAATAATTAATATTTTTAATGGAGTTCCTAAGTCTAAACTTAGGAAAAATAAAATATTAATGGGTATTAATATAAATCTGGGTTAGAAGGTTCCAAA
>APFE030179027.1:54346-89236 GCA_000404065.3 Pinus taeda
TCATGCCTTAGAATAGCAGTATTTAATATGCTGTTACAAGAATTTCCATGCTGCTCTTTTACGCTGAACTCAGCTTCCTTTGTAACATATAGAAGCTCCCTTAGATAGCTGTAGTTGTGACAGCGGATTAGAGCACCTTCAAGCCTGAGATGAGGGCCTCTTCTAGTCCTTCTTACTGCGGCTTGGGACAGCATATAAGTAGCATATAGAAGGTCTGTCCTAGCTGTGTATATACATCCTCCTTGACTGCGGCTAGATGATTTCTTCATGATTCCTTCAGGACAGCGTTTAGGGCACTTAAGGACAGCATAAGAATAGGTCTCCCTTGACAGTGTTTAGACCTCCTTTCTTAGCGGAATTAAGTCTCTTCTAGAATGTGTATAAGTGCCTTCATGAACAGTGTATACAGTGACCTATAATCTCCAGCGTATACAGTGATCAGCGTATACAGTGATCTATGAACAGCATATATTATCCAGCATATACAGTGATCTATGAACAGCATATATTATCCAGCATATACAGTGACCAACATATAAGGATAACGTACAATGTCTCCATGATTTACGTATAAGAAGTCTCCATGATCTGCGTATGGGTGCTTCATGAAGATCGTAGCTAGGTCCTGCGGCTGTGGTTATGACTGCGGTGACCACCATAATGTTTCCACCTGCGTATATTATATGGCCAGCATAATGCTGTGCGTATGGCCAGCGTAATGCCATGCGAATATGTATGGAGTGTTTCCATGAACGGCATAGGGTTTCACTTCTTGAACAACGTATAGAGATTCATCATGAACAGCATATAGGTTTGCATATTGACTGTAATTTAGGGCATCATCTGCGTGTGAGCTAGGGCATCATCTATGCCAGCGTATTCTTTGTTCTCTCCTTCTCCAAAAACCCGAGACGTGGAGAGGAGATCAACTCAAGAATACTTGTCCAAATGACTTCAAGTCTTTGCCAATTTATACTAAGATGTAGAGGTTGAGTAGACACGTCGGTTGGGCTTCTAGAGCCTACATAAGTGCTGGTCGGCTTGATAATAATTACATAAACAAAATAAATCATATCTCCATAAATACTTATCGGAATCGGATGATCTTTGGATCAATCCTACGCCTCTCGACGAGAGGGATCCAATAAAAATATCAGCTGCCATAAATAAGCCGACCCACATGGAGTTTGGCCCTAGTTGCCAATTTAACAATGTGCCTGTTATTTCATTTTTTTTGTTTCAGTTATTTCATAAATTCAAGCAAAGCTAGTAATTATTTAATTTGGGATCTAAGAAAAAATAGTTTGCATATTCTAAAAATTCAAAATATTATAAGATCTGTTGTGATAAAACTGTTTTAGTGCAATATCCATGGCAGTTTACATATTATATTCTGTGGAGTATCCACAACAGTTCACAGATCAGGAACATTCACTAAGAGTGTGCCCCCCTGCATGTAAATCTTTTGATCAAGAAACAGTGGAAGAAGCCATTTAAGTTGGTTTTCCCAGATGGGTTTCAAAGATAAAATCCTCGTTTTTATTATGGTTTATGTGATTGATTTCTTTGGAATTGTTTTTCTTCATTTAAATTACAATCAAAAAGTATTGTACAGTTAGATTTAAAGCACTCTGAAATAGCAAACAAAGATAACCATATTAAATTTGGAAAATTAATTAATGTCTGTAATGGTGAATTGACTTGGCCATAGTCTGAGATATTATATATCCATAGTCTGAGATATTATAGATCATATTGGTATTAGAGCCAAATTCAAACATATTGAGGAAGACCTACTGGCAAAAGCCAAGTTTGAGCCTACTGGGGAAGACCTTTTTGCTATCTACACCTATTGGTGTCAGAGCTTTTGTTGGACTCAAAAGGCTTTAAACAGGGAGGTGGATCCGAAATTTGTCAAGAAATGGATCCAATTTCACTCCGAACAATGGGTTCATTTGAACACAGAAGTCACCAAATATGCAGTTTTAATAACTTTAATGCTTTCACCAAAACCTGTAATTTGATTCCTTGGAGAAGCTTCAGTGAACGGCTTTTGAAATTGTTCAAGGCAAGCAATGCAAAGCCTTTGGGCAATGTGGTGGATTGGAGGATTCAAGGCATAATGTGTTACCTTTGCACTCTGCACTCTACAACAAAGAAAGGGCTTTCCAAAATGGTTAAGGAAAAGGTGTTGAGCTTTGGGCATGCAGGGGTTCAGGCAAATCAAAGGGGAGCTTCGGGCATTCAGAGGTTTGGGCAAGTCAGAGTGGAGTTTACCTCTGCACTTCGCTCCTTGTGCTCCACAACCACAGAGGCTAAGATAAAGTGTGTGGAGCTTTGAGCACGTGAAAGTTCAAACAAGTCATAGTGGAGCTTACCTGTACACTTTGCGCCATGCACTCCATAACAAAGCAAGGCATGCAAAGTCATTGGAAAAAAGCTGTTGATGTAAAGTGCAAAGAGATCCGTGGACTATGATAAAGAAGATCAAGGCATACGTAGCAAATGATGTGGCCACTTAAGATGGTAACATATCTACAACCTCCAAATATGGTACATGGGTGAAATACCTGACCGACCATACTATGTCAGTTCTATCTTACTGTCCTCCTTACCCTTTTATAGAAAGGATTTCTTAGATTGGGAAGATAAGGTGCAAGCAAACTGATCACAATGTAGAAGTGACTGAGTGAATAGCAGAGTCATTTATGGAGCCTCCAGCAACAGTTGCATTTGGTCCGATTGATCCAGAACTAGTTGACCAGGTTGAACCAGCAACAGAAAATGATATAAGTTATAACAAATCAAGGAATGCCATATGACATGCACATAGGCAATAGCAACCCCAAAGAAGAATTGTAATGCCTAAAATCTGTTAAAAGAGGCAGTACGTTGGGGGTTTTCACTGGTGGCACTTGGGGGATCTACTAAAAAGGTGAGGAAGCAGTGAGAATGGCTTCTTAGGCGGTCTCTTGGCTTTTGGAATAGTTAGAGGAAAGACAATAAGAAGTTGACTAAAAAAAAGGGGAGATGGAAGCTGAGTTGGAAAAAGGGCTCTGGAGATAGATTGAAGACAGTGGAAAGGCAACATGGGTTGTTTATATGGTCCCTTGGCCTTCATAGCAGAAGGCAAGAAAGAGGACTGAGGCCAAGGGCTTCAATAAGTGAACCCATCCACATGAGTAGAGGACAGTTCCGAATATGGTGAGAAGAAGACTCCAGTACCAATTCTATCCATATTAGGAGCAACACTGTCTATAAGCAGATAGAGGATAGTTCCAAAGATGGTGAGAAGAAGACTCAAACACCAGGTCTATCCACATCAATAAAAAGGACAATCCTAAGCAATAAATGGGCATGGAACACAATCTCAGAGCAAGAGTGTGACTTCGAGCACAAAAGAATATGGATTCAATTCAGAAGAATTGGGATGGGGAAGGACCAATAGAGATGGAGGAAGCAGCAGAAAGGAGATTCCAAAATATGAAAAGCTTGTAGTCAAAGATAGGGTGCAAGTTATCTCATCACCTTTGTCGTTAGCATCAGATTTGGTTCCAATTTTCCAAAGCTGTGATACAATCCTGAAGAGGAAGTGATTGCGCTGAGAGGCACTCTCCAGCCCAGTGTGGAAGAGATGTTGTAATGCCCTGTTATGTTATGTAAACATTTTGACTCGGTCAAATTACTAGTGGTTTTTGAACTCCAGGTTTTGACAACCCATGGTTTTTACCATGGTATTCTTCTCTAATGTAGCGTATTTAAAGTCATAAAATTAAAAATTAAAATTGGAGAAGTTAATAAAATTAAAATTAAAAAATTGTAACAAACTAATGCTTATAAATATTGTTATGTAGTTCAGTAAACTTGAAGTCATAGAGTCAATTTACTGTGGGTGGTTTTTGGGCTTTAGGTTTTGACAACCCATGGTTTTACCAATGGTATTCTTAGGTGACAAGAAGAAAAATAAATATATATATATAAACCAGTCTAGATCCATCTTAACTCCAGATCTATCAAGTGCCAAGAGAGATAAATCTCTCCAGATGCAAACTTATAGCAGCAGCAGAGGACTGTTTCAAAGACCAAGAGGGTGAAATGCAGAGGTACAACGTTGCGCTGGGTGGAACGGAAACTGCCCCAGAACATATTGTCCTGAATGTAGGAGAGTAAGAACACTACTAAGGTTGTGTCCCCCTGCATGTAATTCCTCTTATTAAGAAAGAGCCGAAGAAGCCATTTTAAGCTGATTTTCCCAAATGGGTTTTCACGGAAAAATCTTTGCATTATTACTTTTACTGTATATCTGGTTAATTTCTTCAGCACTGTTTTTCTTCATTTAACTTACAGTCTGCAAGCACTACAAAATCAGATTTAATGCACAGTGAAATAGAAAACAGGGATAACCACATTAATAGCCTTAAAATTAATTAAGCTGCTTGTTGGTGAATCAATTTAGCCATAGGCTGAGCTTTTACACATCAAGCATATGGTCCTCTTTAGGAGCAAGGCTGACTAACTGAGATAGCAATCCTGTTTTGTCTGTACACAGACCATGGGGTTAATATCAAAGGCTGCTAAATCGATGCTGAATAAAGTTTTCAAAAACTAACAGTATCTACTATCAAATTAGCCAGACTCAGCTCGGCAAGCAAAACACTGAGGATGGAGAGTAAGAGTATGACTCAGACTAGAAAAAATCCCAGAAAATAAAAACTAAAAAGTTGCACAAAATTTCACCAATTTTTTTTTGTCAAGGCTTTGTTGTTTGAAATTCTATGAGTGTGAAAAACTCCTAGATTATTCCCGAGTTCACATTTGATTTGTGATTTTTTTCTAGGACAGGTCAACTTTGCCTGTTTTTGGCACTAAGCCAGATATGAGTCATGAGCTTTTCCTTGGCACTGAACTCAGCACTTTTTTGGCACCTAGGCCAATATGACGCGTGAGTCCATGTCATATCCAGCAAGTCCTGCTTCACAGAACATAATTGAATATTGTATCTGGTCATAAGTTCAGAATGCTCCACAATTTCTTGAAAACAAAAAAGATTCGTTAAACTGGTAAAGGCAGAAAGATCCAGTGGTGTTTCCTCAAGCAATAATAGATGTTATCTAAATAAATTAATTTGATCTTCCCTGCAGGATGCTGCTCGTAGAGCTTTAGAAGATGCCCTCAGCGGAAAGAAAGATGCATTTGATAGATGGGATGGGGAGATAAAAAAGAGGGAGGCAGCTGGAGGTGGGGGTGGAAATGGCGGTAGAAGATGGTTTGGTGGTTTTGGAAATGAGGATTCCTGGAAGGAAATCAAGCAATCAAGCTTGGCAGTGGCTGGGCTACTTCTTCTGGTGAGTGTTTTTTTTAATTTGAAACTTTCAATTGGTCAGTACTTGTGAAACTGAATTCCCTTTAATGATTCTTATAGTAGTGCAGTCATATCTTTGTTCGGTGTTATAACAAGTTTCCCTTTTGCACTCCTAATAATGGCACTGCTGGAATGACTACCCAGTTACATGCTACTTATGTTTCTGTTCATTCGTTTTTTGATGACCTGTGACCTGTTCTTTGGACAGTACCTTCTGCTTGCCCAGGGCAAGTCATTGATGTCAGCTGCAATGAACTCTATATTGTTTTTCTTGCGAGGATTTAGAGATGGTTTGAGGTTAATTTCTTCGGCTCGATCCAGAATAGGAACTGAATCAGTTTCTAGCTTAAAAGATAGCTCAGTAGTTCAAGATGACACGCCTGTTTCTGCAAAAGCTAATGTGATCAGGAAATGGGGGCCGGAATGATTTCATATTTTCAGTGTTCTCTGCTAATAATCTGGGGAAATCAATTTTGCAGATCTTCAAGGTGGAGCTTAGTTTTGCTGGTTTTCTCTCTTTTTAACTTAAATTTTAGGATGTAGAAGCATGTTAAGCCATCAAATCTTACATGAGTTGCATGTTACATACGTTTCTTCTTTTGTTTAAATGGTGGGACCATACATCTCTAGTGAGAAGTGGGAAGAAGAGAGGCACTCTACCTGAGATCTCTCAGTCATCCCTCTTGCGTGAAACCCTAGGGAAGTGGGATAACCCTTTCATCGGTTTTCTCTACCCGTTGGATGGGAAGCAAAATATAAAGAAATTGCTCCTGTCAAAAGTGTCTCTGGGTCTTTCTAGTCAAACGATTCAATCAAATGCAGCGTACTCAATTTGGAATAAAGAGTAACATACTGGACGCATTAAAAGATATTGAAATATTTCCAGCAGAAATGCTATATGAAGAGATTAATGTGCATGTACTTGGAAGATATTAAGATTTTGATAAGGGAAAATTATATATGGACATGTGTTGTATATTCTTGATATAACAAATCTGGCAAGTAAACGTTAGACTTGAGTTGTGATACACTGGTTTAATTAGTCCAATTAACAAAGATATTTTATGAGAATTTTATATGGGCTGGTTTAGCAACAGTGATTAAAATGTTAAAACACATGCTGAAATTTCCATTCATGTATGCTTTGAATTTGTCTCGGGTGTTAGTAGGAACTACGTTATTAGAAGCTTTCGTGCCCAATCCACTATGTTACTCAAATGTGCACTACTTCAAGGGATCCAGGTGATCAATAAACGTATTTTTATTTGAAAAAAATTCTGAAAATTGATTAATGTTAATTTGACCTCATTGGAGTTTGATTAATGTATCACGAGCTAGATTATTCTGAGAAATGAGAAAACTAATTGGTAGATTTGGTTAAGCATGTTAACGTAGTGGAATAGATAACTTAATCAGCAACGCATATTATAAGACAAATACAGGATTAACGTTTAATCAAGTAACGGAAGTTTGTAATTTCAAAATAGGAAAAATGTAGTTATTAATACCATGATAATAGAGATACAAGTTATATATATAACTTGTATCTATATATATATATATATATATATATATATAAATTTTCTTATCTTTGAAATTACAACTTTTGCCATTTGTGAATGGTCTATTACAATTTTTAACATGTTTATAATTTCATATATATATATATATAGATATGTTGAGAAATCTAAGGCATCAATAGTTAGGTGATTTCTTTTGAATTAGTAGTTGCTTGTAAGTGCTTTTTAACACTTTAGATTAGGGTCTTTTTCATTTAAGTTATTAATGTTCTTCTTCATCAAACAACTACCAATGCATGAACATAAATAGACAAGAGACACAGAATATAGGCTATGAGTTAGGGCCAAAACCTCTCACTCTTTGAGAGGAAAACCCGCTCAAATTCTTCTTATAGATATTCGAATAGACGAATACCAAGACCAAGACCCTTGACTTATTAGTCACTCTAAAACCAAGACACAGGTTCTCTTGACTGTCAACCTTCTTCTTGACTCCTTCACTTTGACCTTCTTAGCATCGAGACTTTGTCACCACTAAGATCTTATCAATATTTTGACACCGAGATCTCCTTTACAGTGAAACCTCTTTGTTGTCATATTATCGAGACCTTACTTTGATATAGCACCAAGATAGTGAGGGGATGTCACTGTGGTATCACCGAAATTCTGTCTACATTCTCTACTCCAATCCGCACTGTAATCTCTACAATTACACTCGAGATTCTGAGTACCCTTATCCGAGCTTCTTTCATGAATTGATATCGAACTTGTTACTGCACTTGTGATCTGAATCCGAGCTCCTTGACTCCACCGAACTGTAGTATCCTCATTGAACTGTGTTTCCTTGTTAGGGCAACGAAACTTCCTCTCTGAAACAATCATCTGAATCTCAGAGGTGATCCACACTTCTTCGATGTCATTATTCACCTGAAATCTCAGAGATATGTCCGAATTTTATGTCTTTTTGGAATAGGCCGAGGTCCCTATATATAATAGTCGACCCATGTATTACCTGACATGATCTTGTGAAGGGTTGTGTCTCCGAATTAGGTGCGCCGACATGATTTCTTGAGGCCGACTTGAAGAGGAGAACTTGTGCTTGTCTTTGGAGGGCTTCTAGACAATCCTATTGACTCATTTATATTTGTAACATGCCCGAGAAGGGTTCTTCATACATGACATTGACTCTTTTGACAATTCCTAAAGGCTCTTAATGGGAGTCATCTAAAAATAAAATCTCTTAATCATGAAACCCATGGAACAAGCATTACAATAATAATTTTATTTTTTCTTCTTTTCATCATTTACAAAAATCACAATTACATGTCATTATGAAGACCGAACCTAGTTACACTTTTTAACACTCCCTCTTAACTAGGGAGGTATTCATAATGGTACTTGGTCATTCTCAATTTGAAGAAATTTTCATAGGTGTAGGAATGTACAGGGTAAGTTCCTTAGATAAAACACCAAAAGACATCGTTCACAAACATATCACATATTGGTACACCAGTATTCTTAACGTGGTTAAAATCCTCAAAGAGGAAAACAGTGCACGGCTTGAGCCAATGCGGCTACTTCAAACATTTTATTAATGTAAAAGAAAGAAAATTTATGTAAGCTTCTCTCATGAATGGTCACTTTACAAATGACCCTCCATGCTCTTTAAATAGAGATCATGGGTCAATAAGGTGTTAAGCCACAAATCAAGTGTCGTCATGTCGGTAATACCAATGAGAAAATGAACCGTCAGATCACTTCATGTCTAGAACATATCGTGTCCATTAGATTGTAAGTTACAAAAAGTACATAGTAAAAAAACACACTTTATCTAACTATACACTAGACCAAGTTATACTTAACTATTTCCTATGTGTCAGAATATCCTAGCATCCCCCGTCAAGAACAAATTGAGATAGGATTGAAGGATGTGCAAAGTTGACACAATAGGAGAAGGAAGGAGGCATTAGAGCCTATCCCCCTTAATGACAACTTCCTGAACTCCAACCATAAATCGAAGTTTAGTAAACTTCGCCTCTGTGAGAGCCTTTGTAAAGATGTATGCAACTTGATCATCGGTTGAACAATATTGCACTTCAAGAACATGGTCATCAATGAGCTTTTTGATGAAGTGCATGTGTAGTTCAATGTGTTTGTTGCGCTGATGTTGGACTGGATCTTTGCATAATTGAATGGCACTTTGATTATTACACCAGAGTGCAGTCTGATGTTGCTATTGAAAACCAAACTCTGACAAGATCTGACGAAGCCACATGGCTTCCTTACTAGCTTCTATGGTGCCACAATACTCTGCTTTTGCTGAAGAAATAGAAATGGAACTTTGTTTCTTGCAAGCCCATGTAATAGGTCCAGAACTAAGAGTGAAGACATAACTTGCAGTAGACTTCCGATCATCAGGGTCACCGGCCCAATCAAAATCAGTGAAACCAACCAATAGACGAGATGCTTCTGCACTGTAATGAATCCTAAACTGAATTGTACCTCGAACATAACACAATATTTTTTTATCTGCTTTCCAATGACTTTCATGTGGGTTTTGCTTTAACCGAGCAATAAGGCCAACGCCAAAGGAAAGGTAAGGATGGGTATGGGTCAGATACAAAAGTTTTTCAACAAGCTGACGATATAAGGTAGCGTCAACTTTAGGGGAAGTACACGTGACTGAAAGTTTGGCTCCAGACTGAAAGGGAGAAGGGGTTGGCTTATAGTCTTCCATGTGAAAGTGGCGTAGAAGATCATATACATACTTGGATTGGGAAAGGGAAATACCTTCTTTGGATTGTAAGACTTTAAGACCAAGAAAATAATGCAAGTGTCCTAAGTCTGTCATTTCAAACTGCTTTTTAAGGTTAGACTTCACATGGTTTATAAGGTTGGGATCACTACCAATAAAGATAAGATCATCAACATAAAGAACAAGAATGATAAGAGACGTACCCATTTTCTTAGTGTAGACAATATTGTCAGAATGACACCTAGAAAAGCCAGTATCTAAAAAAAAGCTATCCATTTTGGCATACCAAGCTCGAGTGGTTTGCTTGAGACCATAAAGGGATTTCTTAAGCCGACGTACAAGGTTGGAGTTTGTTTGTATAAAGCCAGGAGGTTGTTCCATATAGATTTCTTCATGCAAGTCCCCATGCAAGAAGGTGGATTGAACATCCATCTGATGGACTTCCCATTTGAAAGAGGCAACAAGGGAAAGAACAAGGCGGATAAAATTCATTTTGGCTACATGGGAGAAGGTTTCAGTATAGTCAATGCCTTCAACTAGTGAAAAACCCTTAGCAACAAGACGAGCTTTATGTTTATCAACTTTTCTATTTGCTCCAAACTTGGTTCTGTAAACCCATTTGCATCTAACAAGTTTTCGTTCCTTTGGAAGAGGAACAAGGTCCAATGTATCATTTTCCAATAGTGAACGATATTCTTCATTCATAGCCGTGCCCTAATCTAGATGACTTGAAGCTTCTGCAAAGGTGTTAGGATCATAATTTGCTGAAGCTTGAGCCAATAAAGAAGAGGTTCTATTGAACTGAGAACATGTACGACGTTGATCTATAAGATCACCTGCAAGAGCACCTACTGCATCCTGAGTAGCATAGACCTATTTTGGAAGTTGAGGAGCTGAAGGAGAATCTCGAGAAGGTGGGGGAGGATTGTCATCTTCATTGTCATCATCTAAAGAAGATTTTTTTTTTAGAAGTAGAAGGGATAGAGAGAGGTGGCACATCTGCCAAACTAGGCTCGTAGGCCAATATATTTTCAACAAACTTTACATCTCTTCTAATGATAACATTTTTGGATTTAGGTTGAAGAAGTCTATATCCTTTGACATCTTCAGAATATCCAACAAAAATACATTTTTCACTCTTAGGTTCTTAGGGTTTATGTTTCTCATCTGGAATATGGGTCGATGCTTCACTTCCAAAAACACGAAAGTGACTTACATCTAGTTTAATTGAGCTCCATGCTTCTTTTGGAGTGATATTCTTTAAAACCTTGGTAGGAGTGCGATTTATTGTGTAATTTGCACAGTTAATTGTTTCTGCCCAAAATTTAAGACTAAGTCCTTTAGATTGAAGCATACAACTAGCCATTTCTTTTAAGGTGCGATTCTTCCTTTCAACTACACCATTTTGTTGTGGAGTATATGGAACAATTGTTGCAATTGAATTCCATGCTCAGTGCAAAAGTTGGTGAATTTGTTGTTAACATATTCTCCACCATTATCAAATCTTAGCTTAATAATTTGATGTCCAAATTGTTTCTCAACAAATGCCTTAAAGACCAAGAACATGTTAAAGACTTCACTCTTGAGTTTTAAGAAGTATATCCAACTGCGTCTGGAGAAATCATCAATGAAAGTTAAGAAATACTTGTAGCTAGAGAATGAAACAACTGGAAGTGGACCACATAAATCACTATGCACAAGCTATAAAGTGGTTGACGCGTGCCAAGTGGCACATTTTTCAAAACTATCTCGATGTGTTTTTTGAGTACACATCCGGAACAAACACAATCTCTGCAAGATACCATAGGAAGACCTATCACCATATTTTTTTTACATAGATTTTGAAGGGAGCGATAGTTTAAGTGACCAAATCGCTCATGCCAAAGTTTGCTCACTTCATCATTATGAGCAAAAAATATCGAGGGAAGAGTTGTGACCCAAAATTGTTAAACCTATACAACTTTGTAGAATCATCAACAATGCCAGTAGCTAAAATCTGTCTAGGATCTCTTAGGTCCTTAATTACAAAATCATGAGGTGAAAATTCAACGATTTTACCTTCACCTGAATGAGTTATCTGATATACATATAGAAGGTTGTAGGATAAGGTAGGAACACATAATACATCATTAAATTGACCATGGTCTAGATGAATAGTTTCAGTCCCTACAACATTAAGAGATCTATCATCACCAACATATATATTTTAGGTGTTACAATCATTTAAAGATGAAAACATGGCTTTGTTTTTGGCCATGTGATAAGAAGCTCTAGAACCAATGAGCCACTTATGAGAATGAGAAGAAGAAGATACATTTGTGCATAACTAGACCAAGATGCTTGACAACCACGTGCATCAAGTGCTATTCCTAAAGATGAAGTTGAAGTTGAAGAGTGCTCCAAATGGATGTTATGCTTCTTCATTGCTTCTTCCAAGGCTTCCATTTTCTTAAAGCAGTTGGATTCTAAGTGGCCATCACGATTACAAAAGTTGCAATGTCTATCAGTGTTTTTCCCTTTGTTTCTATTTACCTTATCATTTTGTTGAATTGATTTTTCATTTTGAAACTGAAATTGCTTAGGACCCTTTTTGGTTTAAGACCATTCTTTTAAGGATGCTGCTTCTTTGGATTCTTTGAATTTGGTTGTTGCTAGGCTGCTAAGACTTTCTTAGAAGAATTTCCATTATTAAGAAGACCAACATGTAAGTGTTTTTCTTGTTCTCTTATTAAAGAATTAGAAAAGACATCAAAAGAGGGGGACTTGTAGGCTTGTCCTTGAGAAATAAAGGCTTCTCTAGTAGAATGGAAGGTGGAAACAAACACAGAGTAGATTGGTCATAACTTCGTAAGAATGGAATATACAAGGCTACCATCTTCTTTCTTAACTTTAACACCTTCCAAGAGAAGTCTAAGGGTCTTGAACTTGGACAAAATATCTTCAATGGAAGAAAAATTATTGGGGTTCAATGTAAGCAACTCATTTTCGAGTTGATGAGCTCTAATCCATTTTTAATTCCAAAAACTTTATTGAGTTGTTTCTTTGCTTCATCAGGGGTATCAAGTTTTGTGATAGGGAATCTAAGGTCTGGAGAAATATACATCCCTATCAACCCACGTGTTTGATCTTGCTTATTTTCCCATTTGGCTAGCTTATCTTCATCTTTAGGTTTATATTCTTGTCCTGTGGCTATTCTATAAAGACTTTTACTTCTAAGTAAATCCACAATGTAGGATAACCTTTGGAAGTAGTTGGTGTTGTCAAGAATAACTAGGCATGGACTTTCCATTTTAAAAGAAACTGAAGCTGAAGATGTTGAAATTAAGTGTTCCGATGGAAAGATCTCGAAAAGTTAGGCCTATTAAAAAAAACGGCTTCCAGATGAAGAAGTTATGGTTTTTTGAAGAAAAGTTGTTGAGGATGCCGACGAAATATGTGACCCACTATCGAAGAGTGTGTCAATCTTGGTGTGTTTAGATATGACCCTAACATGAAATAACTCAATTCATCTCTTTTCATTTGGAGTAGTAGTAGTGTTACAATTTTGTGAACTAGTGCTTGTAATATCTTGTTTTCCTTTGATTCCCATGATAATGATTTTGTTTTCATCACCTGATTCAGAACCTAAATCTTCTTGAGTGATAGCAGTGGTTTTCTGTTTCCCTTTATTGTTGAACTTATTTGGTCTCATTTCTGGATGGAGTTTCCAACAAGGGTCCTCATTATGTCTCTCTTTTGAATAATGTTTAGAGATAACTTTCTCCCCTTCTTTCTTCACACTTGCATTTTTCTTCCCTTTCCATTTTCCTCCTTTCTGTTTCTCCTTATCCTTAGGTGGATTTTTATTACTACTCTCTTCATAAGTATTATTTCCTCTAGATTCAAGATGCGTGGCTTGCACACATACTTCATCCAAATTAGTTGGATTGAACATAAGAATAGTGTGTTTAAGATAGGAATGTAAACCCCCAATATATTTTAGCAATGTGTCTTGGGAATTCAAATTCACTCCTAACAACAAAGCCCTTTTCCTAAACTTCTGTGTATAATCTTGCACTGTTTGGCCTTTAAGCTGCGTAAAATTTTACCAACTCATAATGGCTTTTTGCATATAGGCTAAAGGATAAAACTGCATTTTAATTGCAGAAACAAATTCAACCCAAGTGATGGATATCTTACCATGGATTCTCATTTCTTCTTGAGTCTTTGCTTCCCACCAAACTAGCAGAGCTTCTTCTAGTTTCAATGAAGCCAACTGGATCTTTATGTCGTCTTCTTGAAGGTTCTGAATTATGCATTATACCTTCAACTGTTGAATCCAATTGTCCAACTTTTCTGCATTCACCTCTCCATTATACATGGGAAGTTCAAATTTTATGTCCAATTTCAGTAATGGAGTTTTTCCTATTGGGGTTTTGGAATGAGTATGGGTAGTTTCAGTGGTGGTAGTGGAAGATGATTTTGTGTGAGATGATGGAGATGATGAGGAAGATGATGAGGATGGTGGAGATGGAGGTGGCTTTCCACCATTCCCTTTGGGATTCTTCTTCTCATCTTTTTTGTCCTCTGAGCTTCTTTCTCCATGTGGAGGTTTAGAACTCTCTCCAACCATTCTGGTGTTCCTCTCTTCATAGAGGACTTTAACCATCTCAGTCAAAATATAGAAAGATTTCTTGAATTCTTCTTATTCTAAAGAGGGACCTTCAGGCTCTCTTTCTCCAGACATAATGGCTATGGATTTAGGCTCAGAAATTTGTACTGCTTGTACCTCTTCAATCTCAGTTGAAGACAAAACTTGAGGAGTTTCAAGTGCAGCTAGAATTGGAACTTTGGGTGGTGGAGATTGTGGCCTTGTGGCTCTCCTTCTTTTGGGCATCACCTCAGGAGTTGCAACCAATAGCTTCCCTTCTCCTTTCTGCAACTTTAACCTTGTAAGCATCACAATTTTGCAACTATTAAAAAACTAATTGCACAAACTCAAGCAATCAAGCAATTTCAACATTTTCTCTGATGCCAACTTGATCTATTTTTGTATGATTAGTTTTGTTGTGCTAATAACAATTACATATTTATAAATATGTGCATGCTTATTGCTTTTTATGCTGATGTTTCATTAGCTATTTGTGCATACAATCAGGGAAATTTCCTTAAGTTTTAGAAGACATTCATGAGAAAAAAAGCTTTAAAAACAAGTACTAAACATCAAACATGTACAGTGCAACAAACCATCAAAGACACACATTAACACAATGTTTTTATGAAGGAGTTCACCCCTCCTGGGCTACATCTCTTTGGTTTAACTTTCATGGCTCGGGCCTCTGTATTAGCTCAATGTGACAAAAATGTTGTTTACAAAGCTCTATGGCTCCTGATACCTACAACAATATTTTCAGAAGGTCCAAATTAACCAAGAACACCTCTTTCTAAGCTCAATTTGGTCAAAACTTGCTCAAGATATGCTTCATTCAATGTTTCCCTAGGAAACTCCGCTAAAAATGGAGAAGACTCCAGTGAACACCGTCGATTTGGCAATTTCGCCGAAATTGGCGTGCCTCCAAAATTGTCGTCATCTTAATATTCAAATTAATTAAGTTAAACATAATTAGTGGCGCCTTAAGCACGCTTAACCTTAGCCCATGTTTTTATAATGCGGTCGTATGGAGAGGGGGTTGGCCTGTAGGGCAGGCTCCCTCCACTTCCGTCGTCGGCTCCGCTATCAACATAAATAAAGTGTGGAGGCTACGGTTTAACAAACCCGCCACTAGCTCCATGGTTATGTAACGAAGTTGGGAGGGGGAGGTCACGGGTTCGACCCATCGTGCCCCTGTCCCTCATACATTTTTCCATACAAATATATTTCGCCACCATAGACATATGCGATGCCTTTGGACTTTCCATACCATAAAAAATTTAAAATGCTCCATGGTATAATATATATATGCAGATTTGATATTTATAAGGTTTATTAAACCTTATAAATATCAAATCTGCATATATATATTATATTATTTTATTTATTATGTCATATATAATATAATATTATATATATTATATTATATATATATGACATTAAATCATATAAATAATATATAATATATATATATATATATATATATAAACAATTTTCCACATAATGTTCACCATGACTCAATAATTCCACCTTGGAGGACATTGGACAATTTTATCTTTACACAACCAAACTGACGAATCTTGAAGTGACACTTGTCACAACCTCATTGGGCAAAAACTGAAGAATATTCCCTTTATGCTGACTATCCTGCCATGTCATCACTCTGCATATTCTGCATTTTTTTTCGCTATTTAGGAAAACAAATAGTAGGCATTTTTTCCTTCATCCCGACTCGGTTTTCAGTGAAACGAATTGCATTGTGATCGTCTTGATGAGACAGACATAGTCGTATATGTTTTGAACCAATTTGAGAACTTTTATTTTTGAGCTAAATACTGAGCACCTAATCACAACATGATGATGGATGGAGCATGATGGATGCAACATGGTGTTGGGTGCAGCATAGTGATGGAATCACCTTGGAGAATCAGTTGAAGAATGTTTACCTTCACTCGAGTTCAGAACTGTAGTCCATGTCATCAGATCTGCAACCTCATTATGTTATCTTCATGGTGAAGATCTCTGCTCTTATTTTGACAAGTCAAAGTGTTGACTTTTGATGTATATGTACTATCTCTCTCTGTTGAATTATTGAAGAAAAAAGAATTGATCAAGGGTTTCCCCACATTGGGGTTTGTCCCTGGCTGGTGCCACATCTTGTGTCCTCTTGTCTTGGCTTGTCTTCTGCGATTTATGTTTATGTTCTATTTGAATTTTACTATCATGGTAAATATGATTGCTAATATGGAATTGATATTGAGATAATATGGAAAATTGAAGTAAATTTGCTCTAAGCATAGAACATACTGAAATTTAACATGGTATCAAAGGTGAGATGAAGACAAATCCCAAGCAAGAGTGAAAGAGCAATCACCGAAGACAGTTGGAAAGGACAAAAGGCTCAATGGGTTCCTCATCCCTCTTCAAATTCACCAAGGGTGAAGTCAAAGCAAAGAAGACTATCAGAGTGGCGCAATGCAAGTGTTTGGTGGCCTACCTAAAGGTCACTTCAATGGGAATTCCAAATCTAAGGGTGGAAGGAAAGGCAGATGCCTTGCTTGCAATGAGTTTGGCCATTATGCGAAGGAGTGTTCGAATAGAAGGAACACGTCACTTGATGATGATAACAATCATTCCATGGGCATCTTCAATGATTGGAGGAATGACAGATACAATGGAAAAGGAAAAGGGAATGCAGGTTATCAATGAAATGGCTGACTTTTCAAGGAAAGCAAGGAACTCCATGTATGAAGAATCAAATGTTGTTTCTGAGTATTATCTTATGTCGGCCCTCTCCACCGGACTTGTTGGGAAAATTGATAGTGGTGCCTCAAGGCACTTCACTGGATTCAAGGAAGCTCTCTCTAATTTGATAGAGAAGGAAATAATCGTGGAGATTATTCTTGGAGACGATGCCACCTATCCCGGAAAGGGTGGAAGGAATTCTACCCTTCAATTAAATGAAGGTAACACGATTCATTTACAGCAAGTTATTTATGTACTTGATCTCAAGAAGAACCCGGTGTCCATTTTGCTAATGGAAGTCAAAGGTTTCAAGGTGGCATTCATCGATGGAAAGGTGCGTGCTTGGAAAAGGAATTTTAAAGATGCTTTTACTCTTGGGTTCAAGGTTGGCACTTTGTATCAAGTTGCAGGAAGTCCATTGGGGACCATGTCGTGTGACACATCTCTTCAATGCCACCGGAGGTCTGCCCATCTTCATTGTAAGGCCCTACTCGATGTGAGTCAGATGCTGACAGGGATGCCTGAATTCAAGGAAGAGCATGAAGGTACATATCTGAGATGTACCGAAGGAAATCTTACAAGAGGACTATTACCCTCATGTAATGGCAAGACCTCAAATGTGGAACAATCGGAGGGGTTTGAGATTCATGATTAGGAATCTCATGTATGCAGGTGGAAGAAAGATCTCTATGATTTAAAGCAAGAACCCCGAGCTTGGTATGAGAGGATTGCTAGCTCTCTGATGAAACTGAGATTCACTAGGAGTGATGCCGATTCAAACCATTGCTTTAAGGTTGTGGATGATATACCTCTCATACTGGTACCTTATGAGGGCGACCTCTTTCTGACAAGTACAAACCCTCTCATTTGCAAAAGTAAGAGGGAGCTGAATTCCAAATTTAAAATGGTGGTCTGCAAACCCGTGACTACCTCAATGGAGCTTAACTGTAAGAAGTTATGCGGTAGTGCTGTCGGACCTGATTTGGGAAATGCCTTCGAGTTTCATCAACTCATAATAGTATTCATGTTCTTGGTGAACTCCTATCCGGATAGATGTTTTGCAGTTAGCATGTTGAGCTCATATATGGTTGAACCTCACTAGATTGGTGTCAAGGATCATTTGAGATATCTTCAGGGCTCAATCTCTCATGGATTGAGGTACACTGCCGGAAATGTGAAGTTGCATGATCATTCTAATGTCGATTAGGTAGGCAATGTGAAGGATTGCAAGAGCACTTATGGGTGCTGGTTCTGCTTCGATATCATGGATGAGCAAAAAGAAGAAGTCGTTGTTTTGAGCACCGATGAGGCTGGATACATAGCTATGAGTATGTCCTCCTGTGAAGTTGTCTTGTTGTGTAAGCTCTTTTGTGAGATGTTTGGACACGTGCTGGATACCATCGTGATCTTCTGTGACAACCTGAGGGGGATCCGATTGTTGAGGAATTCCGTGTTCTATGATCGCTCCAAGCATTCAGACATTAGGTACCATTTTATCTGGGATATGGTACAACGAGGAGCAATAAGGCTCCATCACTATGGGACTGATATGCAAGTCACCTATATTCAGATGAAGCCCCTGGGAAAGGTCAAATTCTTGACTTTCCGAGACGACTAGGAGTCGTAGAGAGACTTTCTCCTGAAGGTCCAGTATAATATGGACATTGAGCTCTGGGAGCTCTAGGGGGCTTGGGGGTACTTCTTGGAGCGATGAGCAACCATAGGGTGAGTGGTTTAGCCTTCCCCTAGTGGTCTGCTATGTAGGCATGATGAGTGGTTCATACTTCTCCTACCGAGATACAATCATTGGGTGAGTGGTTCAGCCTTCCCCTAGTGATTTGTTGTGTACAGGGTCAGTGGTTCAGTGTTCCCCTAGGAAACCCCTGGCAACATGTAGACATGATGAGTGGTTCATCCTTCTCCTGCTGAGACATCCTACCCATGTAGTTTAGGACTCATGGGAAGTACCTCTCATTTGGCCAATGAGTAGGGAAATGAGGATAGGGACCATAGTAGTATCGATGGATGCATCGTGTAACTACCATACTCCCTATGCTAGGATGATATCGATCTGGGATCAATTGGAACTGATTTCGGGTCAGTAAGAGTGTTTTGACACACTATCTTTATTGGAACTGACTTCGGGCCAGTGAGAGTGTTTTGACACACTCTCTTATTGGAACTGATTTCAGATCAGTAAGAGTGGTATGAGACACTTTATATGGGACTGACTTCGAGTCAGTAGAGGATGGTATGATATATTCTCGATCATTTCTTTTTCATAGTTCAACATAGTAGAGTAGTGTGGGGCACTGATGGTAGAGATAGTACAGATTGGCAGATGGATTAGTAGATGGAGTTCTCCTTAGTTGAGAGGGAGTGTTAAAATTGGCAACTAGGGCCAAACTCCATGTGTGTCATCTTATTCATGGCAGTTGATATTTTTCTTAGATTCCTCTTGTTGAGAGGTGTAGGATTGATCTAAAGATCATCTGATTCCGATATGTATTCATGGAGATATGAATTTATTTGAGTTATGTGATAATTCATCAAGGTTGGCTAGTAACCAAATTACCCCCATCTATCCTCAACGTTGCACTATAAATAGAGGTGGCTTGCAAGTCATTCTAGACACACCTCTTGTGATCTCTTTCTCTCCACTTGTCTTTGGGTTTTGGTGGGAGGAGAGATCTAAAGAGGATACACTTCCCTAAAGGATGCCCTAGACCTTAACGCTATCATGGAGGAGGCTTTAACATAGTGAAGAAGATCTCCATAACACAACAATTAGAGATCTAATCGCTAGTCTAGAAGAGATGCTATTCACTGTACTAAAAGGCACCTATTTGCAGTCCTAAGGAGAGACCTACACGCTGTTCAAAAGAGCCCTAGCCGCAGTTCTGTTTGTGCCCTAGTCATTGTCCAGATGCGTCCTAGTTGTTGGTCTTACTCCGAAGCAAAAGAAGGACTAGATGCTGCCCTACATCCGCAATTGAAGAAGGCTCTTATAGGTTGGGAAGAGGAGGCCTTAACTATTCCTAACCGCAGTCCTCAAAGGTGATATAATACGCACTCAAATGAGGGTTCTATGCAACAATAAGAGGATCCTTATATGCTGAGAAGAGAAGGCCTTAACCAGCCCTAGAATCAGTCAAAGAGAAGTCTATATAAGCTGCCCTAGCCGCAATCCTCAAGGGTAATCTAATCCGCAATTAAGGGTGACACTTACACGCTATCAAAGGAGCCCTAATGCATCCTACTAATCTGCTGTTTGATGATGCCTTAATTCGCATTTATGATGAAGCCCTATTCGCAGCAAAGGAGAGTTGATCAACAGTGAACCTATACACTATAATAAGGACCCTGAATACGTAGTTTAGAAGGGATTATATTTGCTGTCACCTAACCGCAGCAAAGTAGCCATCATACAACATAAAACTGGAATAAGTTAAGGTACTGTTTGAGCATCCCTCTTGCAACTGTATGAGGATGGTTTCTTCTTGTAAGGAGGCCGAGTTAAAAGAAGCAGCGGATCAAACTTGTTGGGATATCATTGGAAGATCAAGAATAATGTTTATGCTGCTACAGGAAAACTGTGTGTTAGGCCGTAGGCCATAACACCACAGTCAAGTATTTCTTATGGGTATTTGAGGGCTCAGATCATTAGCATAATCTAAGGAGTTTTCATGTATAATGCTGCTGAAATCTAAGGCTACTTTTGATGACTATATGATGTTGTTGTAATATGAGATGGACAAAGCTATTGTCATGAGAGTTAGGATTAGTTAGCTAGCAAAGATGCAACATGATGATGGATGGAGTAGGATGGATGCAACATGATGGATGCAACATGGTTGATGCAACATGATGGATGCAACGTGGTTGATTGAGAATGGTGTTGGGTGCAGCATGGTGATGGAATCACCTTGGAGAATCAGTTGAATAATGTTTTCCTTTACTCGAGTTCAGAATTGCAATCCATGTCATCATATCTGCAACCTCATTATGTTATCTTCATGGTGAAGATCTCTACTCTTATTTTGAAAAGTCAAAGTGTTGACTTCTGATGTATATGTACTATCTCTCTCTCTGCTGAACTATTGAAGAAAGAAAAATTGATCAACGGTTTCCCCACATTGGGGTTTGTCCCTGGCTGGTGCCACATCTTGTGTCCTCTTGTCTGGGCTTGTCTTCTGCAATTTATGTTTATGTTCTATCTGCATTTTACTATCATGCTAGATGTGATTGCTAATTTGGAATTGATATTGAGCTAATATGGAAAATTGAAGTAAATTTGCTCTAAGCATAGAACATACCAAAATTTAACATCCTTCACTTCGACCTTCTTAGCATTGAGATCTTGTCACCATTGAGATCTTATCAATGTTTTGACACTGAGATCTCCTTTATAGTGAAACTTCCTCGTTGTCATATTACTGAGATATTACTTTGATATAGCACCAAGATAGTGAGGGGATGTCACTGTGGTATCACCGAAATTTTGTCTACCTTCTCTACTCCAATCCACGTTGTAATCTCTGCAATTACACTAAGATTATGGGTACCCCTATCCGAGCTTCTTTGCTGAATCGATATCGAACTTGTCACTGCACTTGTGATCAGAAAACGAGTTCCTTGACTCCACCAAACTGTAGTATCCTCACTGAACTGTGTTTCCTTGTTAGCGTATCGAAACTTCCTCTCTGAAGCAATCATCTGAATCTCAAAGGTGATCCGAACTTCTTCGCTGCCATTGTTCACTCGAAATCTCAGAGATATATCCGAGTTTTTTTGTCTTTGTGGAATAGGCCGAGGTCCCTATATATAGTAGTCAACCCATGTATATTAGCTGACATGATCTTGTGAAGGGCTGTGTCTCCGAATTAGGTTAGTCGACATGATTTCTTGAGACCGACTTGAAGAGGAGAACTCGTGCTTGTCTTTGGAGGGCTTCTAGCAATCCTATTGACTCATTTATATTTATAACATGCACAAGAAAGGTTTCTCATACATGACATTGACTCTTTTGACAATTCCTAAAGGCTCTTAATGAGAGCCATCTAAAAATAAAATCTCTTGCTCATGAAACCCATGGAGCAAGCATCACAATGACAATTTTAATTTTTTCTTCTTTCATCATTTACAAAATCACAGTGACATGTCATTATGAAAACCTAATCTAATTACACTTTTCAACAATATACACATTTAAAACAAACAAAAATTATAGATTCGTAACTATCCCTTTTTTTACCAAGTCACATAAGCAATAATGACTTTATCAAATGTGTATTGTTCTTATGATTGTCTTACCTATCATCATAATTAAATTATTTGGTACAACTTTAAGTCTAGTGCAATCTTTTTATATATATATATATATATATATATTCCTTGAAACAAACAAAAATAATGGATTCATGATTATCCCTTTTTTACAAGTCACATAAACAAGAATTCTGTTATTGAATGGATTCCAAGCGTCATGGATGTTGGATGGTTAAACACCTTATCCATTGGCTCCTTTGAATGTTGCGTACGGATCCAAAGTTCCTGATTAGTTGGTACAGAATATTTTGAGCAAATATATAAAAATGTCATCGTGAAAGCAAATACAAAAATAAAAATTAGGAAATAATAGTAAGCAAACCTGCGCTGATATCTAGCACTATTGATATTCAACACTAATAGTAATGTTCATATACTTTTTTCGAGGGGGCAATTTCTAGTTGAAGAAAGTTCAAAATACAATAATATTACATCACAACCAATTACATAGCCTTTATTACTATATATATATAGTTAGCTTTTATTACTATTTAAAAACTATATAGTTTTTAATGAACCAAAATCCTAACCACGTAGTGTATAATGTCTTTTGCAGTGAATTTAATTATTTAATGTCATCTTAAAGATAATGGTGAATAATTAAATTACAAAGGGATTATAATTTACAATTGATTTAATTAAAAAATATAAGTCATTTTATTATTAAAAGGGGTAGCCTATGTTATTTCAATGACTCATAGTTTTTGGAGGAGAAAAAAATTATAAAAATGATGATGAGAGTTTAGTTGGGGATATGAATCAATATTGATATTTTTGATAACTATTCTAGGAGTTCTTGTAGCTTAAGGTGCAAGGGAGAAACCCTAGGTGTTCTTGGTTTCGGTGTTGAAATACACACCTTAGCTAGTGGCAGTTAGTTTTGATGGTTGTAAATCCACCCTAGTTAATCGTTGGTTTCATAAGGAGTTGAATTGGTCTAGCAAGGAGTCACTTCATTTATCCAATGAAATGACTGAGTTGTTGTGCTTAAGGAGGGTTGAATTGATTTATTTTGGTGGGCCAAGTTTCCTTGTAGAAGAAGGGTCGAATTACCAAAACTCTGAGGACCAACATTTTCAGGGTTCATTTACCAAGTTTCATCTCCATAATTGTATGTAATTTTCTACAGAGAATCCATTAATAAAAATTGTTGGAGCAACAATACTTCATTTAGTTTTTCAGTTATACATTATTTTAATTTGCTCATAATTTCTGTTATGTAAATAGGTGAAATTTTAATGGTGCTTTTAGATGAAATTCATGGTATAATTTTACTAAAGTAAATTTCCTAATATTTTAACGAAAATATTAAATAGAGTTGGTTTTCCCGCCAGCCTGAAGGGTTTATGAGAAAATGTTTGCGAACT
This sequence comes from Pinus taeda, assembly GCA_000404065.3. Lineage (NCBI taxonomy): Eukaryota > Viridiplantae > Streptophyta > Pinopsida > Pinales > Pinaceae > Pinus > Pinus taeda. The sequence goes on from APFE030179027.1 coordinate 78,054, forward strand.
AGCAGCAAGAATTACTTGCACAAGCAATTAAAAAAAAATGAAGATTGCATTGGAAAAATTTGAAGAATATAACAAAAAAATATTTGAATCTTTGATAGAGAAATTGAAAAATCTAATTGAAATATATCAAGAATAGTAGATTGCACCAAAGCATGGGCATACTCATTGGTGGAACAAAATAAGAGGTTGCAGATTGGCAAATGAAAAGGCAACAATAAGAGACAAGAAGATCATCGTCACTTGCACCACTGTTGAACAAAACCCCAACACCCATTAAAGTCAAGCCCAAACCAATAGAGTGTCTTCAAATTTCAGTGGTCTTCCAAAGCCACTTTTTACTTGCTACATTTTGTATGAAAGTTTAAAAGTGAATGTTCCCATGAATGACATTAAGCCCAAGTAAATTAAGAGTATTTAATACATATACTTTGTTAGCCAAATATGCTTGCACTCCTTGCTCTCTTAAGGTTGGATATAGTTATTTTAAACGACATGTTTCATGTTTTCGTTTGCAAGGATATAGACATATGTTGAAATTAACATAACAAGCCCAAGGATGTTACTATTAAGAACATTTATTAGACATTCTTCTGTGATATTGCAATTGTCCTTTTTAGCTAAAATTTCTTCTATTAACCAACTCTTAGCTCAGGTAGGTAAGGTCCCAATGTTAGAGCTCTGATACCATAGTGTAGAACACTAATTGAGCATTTTAACCAGAGAACTCATTTTATTTACCATTTAATGCCAGATTGAGTCCAAAGCCCTAAATTAATCAATTGATTAGATGTCAGAGTTTAATGAGTATATCTTGACAATTAACCAGACATAAAAATTGGAACTAGAATTTAAAAATTTAAATGCAGAAGAATACCTAGAAATAAATTTGGAGACGTTTCTTGACCTGTTTCTCTCGTTCTTGCTACGGAATTGACCGTTTTCTCCCACCTTATCTGGGATCAACCTATTCAGTTTCCAGATCCATAAGACTTTGTATTTGAAGTTTTTTGATCCTCGTGCCTAAAACCCCAAGAACAATTACTCAAATATCAAATTTATCTGCATAGATTCACTTTGTCCCCTTGTTTATTGCTCAACTCTGTAACCACCTTTGTCTTCGCTTCCTTGGTAAGACTCCAAAAAATTTCTCCCTTTAGAATGCCTAGACCCCCTCCTTATATTCCCAAATTTCACTGCCCTTCCATATATTATTATCAATTTTTTTCAAGCAGTCACCGCCCTCATTATAATTTGTAATAGAGTATTCACCCTTCATTAAAATTCTTTGAGATTTTATATCATGCTCACTTTTGATTGTCTTATATATGTGTGTGTGTGTGTGTGTTCTTTTAGTTTGCAAAAACATTTATACATTAACTCCATCTTAGTTTATATTATAATTTATATATATATTATATATATTATATCTTCTACTTTTAGTTTGTGTAATAATTAATATATTATAATCCTTTTTGTATATTATATATTATACTTTCCTTGCTCTTTTGTATGATACATTGTCTTTTACCTTTTATATGTATAGTTATATATATTATACAATGGTTGGTACAAAACTTCAAGTATTTCATATATATATATATATATATATAATAATATATTATATATATTTATTGAGAGTTAGGTATCTAGTTAGAACTTTCAATAATTATTTCGTTTATCCTTTATATAGAAATTTTCATAATAACTTAGTATGTATACTAGTGCATTGCATGTGATGCATGCATATGTAGCTATCATATGCATGTTAATAATTATATATTATCCATAATCTAAGATGGGTCATTACAAAGACGATGTGGGAGTTGTACTCATGGAAAATAAACAAAATGCATATAGGGTGTCCGTGCCCCTAGATAATAATTGCAAAAGAAATCAAGGGAAAGTTTAATTATAAAATGGCACCTAATTCTTATTTTTATTGGGGTCAAGATGTTGTCTAATAAGTGTTCAATTTGAGGAGGGTTTGGCGTAAGAATGAGGTCCAACTTATTGAAACCTGCACAAGGCTGCAATTTTGTGCATCGTAATAGAATTTATGCCTAGTGATAATATCTCCAAAAACCATGCAATATGTGTGTTGCATGTTGGAGTTGAGCCAAAGGTTTTCTAGACCAATCCAGAGTCATGTATGACATTAAAATGGATCAACATCAGTTTTGGAATGTCAAGTTTCAAATCAAGAAGCAAAAAACAATCAATATTGTAATGCCCCTGACCTTCTCTCCAGCAAATAGGTCTCTAGCAGTTGTCAATGCCATTGAGTTTATTTCATCCCCTGATGGGTTGATACTAGCAAGGGCTTCAAATATTCAACCTCTTGTGGATAGCTATCTGCTCTATGGCGTAGCTCTGGAGACAGTTTTTAGGATTAATATGGGAGGTCCTAAGATTAATTCTGGAAATGATACTTTGTCAAGAGTTTGGGAAACTGATAAGAAGTATTTGGAGATTAAAACCACTGTTGCGAATGTTCCTACTAATCCCAGCTTCATCAAATACAACACTCTTGTTAATGACGTGATTTCCCTTAACATCATCTATGCAACAACACAGGAAATGGGTGCATCCCGTACAATAATCCCAAATATCAACATTTCCTAGACTTTTAGTGTGGACCTTGATTTCACGTATTCTGTTTAGATGCATTTCTATGTGTATATCAATGTGAAATATTCATGATGGCAACAAAACTCTTTTTTCTTCATGAATTTCTCAGTGCCCAGTTAGACAAGGTGATCATCGTGGTTCCAATGCACTTTAAGACATTGATGCAGTAATTGCGAGTTCCTTTTTAAATCAATTCATGGAGGGAAGGCGTAGTTCAAGATTGAATAAAGCACCCCCTTGTGTTTGGTCTGCAACACCACCTGAGATGAATGAAGCACCATTCCATACATTGGGTGCTAATGCAGGATTTGTATCTTTTGTGATATTTCCTCATCACATTGAAGACGATAAAATGGACAAGATTGTTTGGACTTTATTGATCTTTCATGCATAAATAAATAACCATATAAAGTGTTTAAAATGTTTCATACACAATGTAATGTCGGGGAAGAGTGTTTGAAGGAGCCCATTGTATGGTTAAAGGTCTTAATGTTCGGCTGGGACATGTGGTAGCAGAGTATGGAGGACCCAGAATCAAAAGGTGGAATGGAGGGAGAGGTCAAAGACCAGGTTGAGAATAACTAGGATTTTGTTGGTGATACAGTCCTAATAACTGACCCTTGGTTGCTTGAAAGCAGATGCAATTAATTTCGCACCATCTCTTCTAGATTGGAAATCGTCCTCCATTCAACAACTTGGATTTGGTATCTTGGATAATGTAGTCATGGAATTCCTAAAGGTGTTTTGGGATGATAGCCTGTATTATTTTGGGATTTAGAGTGGGTTATTTAATAGGATGGTAGAGTGTGATGGTAATGCTAGGTTCACTTATGCTAGGGTGGTACAATATATATACATTAAATCATTCTACATGGGTACTTGGAATCCTAGTATTGATATGTAGATTTTAGATCATTTGTAGCAGGGATTCTGTAGGCTTATTTGAGATTTGGGAATACAGGTTTGGATTGCTTGGGACAAACAATCTGAGGAAGGGAGGGTTGTAATGTCCCTTTTTGAGATCAAACGAAAGGAGTGAATTAATGTAATTATTTATTGTCATCTTAAAAGTGATAGTGAGTAATTAAATTTAAAAGGAGGATTATAAGTGAATTTTGATTTAATTAAAAATATAACTTATATAGTCACTTTATTTTTAAAAAGGATGAATTATGGATGAGTATCAAATAAGGAGGAAAAGGAGGGAACGGAGCTCTGCAACCATCAATGGCAACTTCCATGATGAGTATCAAATAAGGAGGAAAAGGAGGGAACGGAGCTCTGCAACCATCAATGGCAACTTCCATTCTTTTGCTTGCGAGGACCTTCCCCTTGGCTCACTACAGTTTGGTTGAGGGTATTTTCAGGCTGGTAGGTGTCCACCATCAGCTGAACAAAAAAGTACACTCGGAAGAGGTAATATTGCAGTTTTCGCTTTCGTAAAAAGGATTTCATTTGCTAAAACATTACCTGCAAGACCATGGACTTCTCAGCCGGGTCAATAGCCACCAGAACTTTCATATCGGGCAAGATACATGATCATTATCGAATTTGCTGATCGGTGAGGTGGTAGTTTCGTTTCTTGGCTCGCCTAATAACAAAGACAAAATACCACGACCTGTATGGCCTGTGCCTCTCCGTGGCAACAAAACTGCCTCCCACAAGCCGACGTATGAGTGGAAACGAGACGAGGGACTTGCTGTGTCCTAGTTAATGGTTGGACAGAAGATGCCCTGTACAAATATAAGGGGGGCGACTATAGAAGATCCAATAACCCTTGACCCAATGACAAAGTACTCAAAAGATGACCATCATAAACCAGATTTGGAGGCTCCATGGGGTGGAAAAATTACAAATATCAGTGGAGCAATTGGTTTCTCACAGAAAACGACCAAACCAACGGAGATTTGCTACAAAATGGCTGAATCATACTGACTGGGTGAAGATATGATACAAATCTTCATCAAATTGACAGGGGGCAACCACCATTGCATGAGGCTCAGATTGGGGCTGAACAACCAAGATTTAAAGAAGGAAATATGGAACCAACTTGGAATACCCAGAAAATACAAAAACTGATATGCACAGGGCGTTGTCTACAAGATTTCCACACACTACAGGAATACGGGATCAACAATGATTCAACCATTTTTCTTAATCTAAGACTGCGTGGAGGATGCAATGGAACCAGCTCAAAGACTCCAGGCTCCTTTCGAGACGCAGTCAAGGGGAAAGAAAAAATGCAGCACAAATCAACATCAACACCAGAGCAACCAAGTCCCTATATAGTGGAACAAAAACTGGAATCCCTAATGGTCCAAGTAACTCTGCCAGAGGTAACTGATCTACACACTGAATTCTCCAAAAATGTTGTCATTTGTAGATTTAATGGATTCTGGCCAAAATCTGATGCTTTACATCAATGGATTTACTCGTCATGGACACCTAACTGTGATATACACCTATGTTCAAAAGGTTTTTTCATTGTTAGTTTCAACACAGACAAGAACGTGATAGTATTATCAATCAGGGGCCTTGGTTTTGGGGCAATGCTAGACTTTTTATTACTCCCTGGTTCATGAATTTGATGCAAACTCTATGAAAATTTCAACAATGCCTGTTTGGGTGAGGCTTCATAATCTCCCTCTACACTTCTGTCATCTCTCAGTCTTATCAGCCATTGGAAATTCCTTGGGGAAATTCCAAAAAGTCGATGAAGACAGAGTTAGCAGAGGTATCTTCTCATTTGCAAGAATTTGCGTAGAAGTGGACCTGAGTCAGGGACTGCCTGATTACATTACATTGAACTATAACAATGCTCTAAGGACTCAACCTCTTGAATATGATAACACTGCATTCAGATGCCGCAGCTACATGCAAACAAGACACCTCCAATATACCTTCCCACTGGCCAGAAAGGACCCCAAAGGAAACAAGAAACAACAAAAAAATCCCAAAGGGTGGTAGCCTACAGAGCTGATGGAAGAAGAGGACATACAGACAGAACCTACAGGGAACCAAGCAGAACCTGATATAAATATGGAACAGAGTTGTACACAGGTTGTAAATACCCCAGACTCTCATCTGGGGCCAAACAATATACATCAACATCAAGAGCCACAACTGGAAGTTAGTGGCATAAAAAGAACTCATGGATCTGAAGGATCAGAATTCGACGAAGAACTCCCATTGAATACTCAGGATAACCAGCAAGCCATCATTGCATCCACTCTTGACTCTGAGGGTTGGCGAAGGGTGGAGAAGAAGAAGGGCAGAAAAGTATAGGCTTGCTGATTTTATTTTATTTTCCTTTATTTTGTAATTTGTCCTCTACATGGACAACCATCTGCATATGCTATAAGCATCTACAACATGTAATTTTTTCATTATGAATGAAATTACGTCCTTTTTCCACAGAAAAAAAGGGTGACTTATGGTATTTCAGTGACTGAAGGTATTTTCCTATGGTATTTGGAGGAGAAAAAAATTATAAAAATGAGGATGAGTATTCAATTGGAGATATGAACGAGTATTGATATTTTTGATAACTGTTTTGAGAGCTCTTGTATCTTAAGGTGTGAGGGAGAAACCCTCGGTGTTCTTGCAGTCAATGTTGAAATACACACCCTAGCTGGTGGTGGTTAGTTTCAGGGGTTGTAAAGCCACCCTAGTTAATCCCATCAGGAGTGGTTTCGGTATTGAGACATATATCAAATAAAGTCCACTCACTGTGCTTAACGTGGAGATCGTGAGGAGAGGTCAATCAGATCTCTTATAGGCGGATAACGGTGGAGGAGTCATCTTCAGTGATACACATATCTTGATGTTGTTTTTAAATGGTTCTTAGAACCATATTTGGCTCTTTTGCTTCTATTTCTCGTACTTATTTTGAGTTGCAACATTTTTGGTATTTTTATGTTTGCAAATTTAATTAGTGTTGGTATTTCTTTGTGTAAAATTGTGCCATTTCTTATTAAGAAATTTGCGGAAAATTTTTATGAAGCAATTTCCTGAAAATTTTAAGTAAACAATATTAAGGGATATAACATAGTGGATCTCCTTTAATGAAGCCTCAACTATTAACTAGTATACCTTCTTTAATGATACCACTTATGTTTATTGATTTTGCAATCTACTACCCCATAGCCCTGGTACATTGAGCGACAACCTAATTTTCTAACTAGGGAAGTTAGGGGCAGACTTTAACATGCCCTACCCCTTGAAAAGAATTGTTCCACTTAGGGTTGGGATGAGGAAATTGATAGTGAATCTTTTTTGGTTCCCATGTAACAACTTCAGGCTATGTATCCTTCCATTGGATTAAAACTTCCTAGATAGTGTGATGCTGAAAATGACTTGCATTTGTCTAAAATGACCCTAGACCACAAGAAAATGGAACATTCATTGCCCAAATCGAAGGCTGGGTGTATTATGTAATTGGACCCAAGCACTTTATTCAAACAAGATACATGGAAGACTAAGTGGAGCTTACAATGGTTGGGTAGAGCCAATTTGTAAGCTACCATGCCTATACATTTGAGTTAGTAGAGTATGCATAAAACTTGGGGGCTAACTTGTGGTGGCTTTTCTCTTTAAGTGATTTTTGCTTATAGTGTTGGAGATGTAAGAACACCTTATATGCTTCTTCAAAGTGGCATTCAAAGTGATATTGATTGACCTATTGCTTCATGTGGTTGTAAGCCAACACCAAATTATCCTTTATGATATGAAGAATGTTAACACAAACTATCATGGTTTTGTCTACCCCTTGAATCTTAGAGAGGCTTGGTAAGTATGAGATCATTGATGAGATCAATTATCCATAGATTGCCTCAAAGGGGGTCATTTGAATAGCACCATGATATATAGTGTCAACCACCATTATGTTAGTGGTAACAATTTCCATTGGGTTTATAGGCCTTAATCAAAACAACATAAATAAGCTTCCAAATACTTTTTCATTGCTTATGTCTAGGCATTTTTTTTGTGGTCATATGTTGTCCTAAGATTCAATTGGATACTTGGAAGCAGGAACAACTACCATCAGTTTCTAATAAAGGTAGGGTCATGATCGGTCACAAATGATTTAGGCATGCCATCAAGTTTAAAAATATTGTCCATGAATACTTGTGCTTTTGCGGAGGCATTGGATGGGTGCTATAAGGCACAAAAGTGAATATATTTAGAAAGGAAATCAACAACTGCCATATCATTGATTTGTTGCTTGTTTTTTATAACCCCACAACAAAATTCATATAAATGTTAATCAACACATTTATTGAAATCGGTAAGGGTTGTAATGCTCCTTGAGGCTTTCCTGTTCCCTATTGTTGTTGACAAATTTCACATTCGACCACGAAGGTGCTAATGTCCATCTTCATGCCTTCCCCAGAGTATGATTAATCCTTTCATATTTTTTTGAAACATAGAATGACTTGTCATGGAGAGTAGTGTAATTCAAATATCACTAGATTTAATAATCTCAAATAAAAAACAATACATTTGTCATAACATAGCTCATCATTTTTCCAAGTGTAGCTTGGATGTGCCTGTGGGTTGAGATATCGTTAATGGATCATGTGCACAATCTTGGCATCCATTTACCCTTCTTTATGTATTTCCTACAACTAATCAAGAATTGGGAAAGATAAGTCAAATAGAGAACCTTCCTCATCATACTTCCTAGATAGACAATTGGTGACCACATTCTCCTTTCCCTTGTTGTAGCTAATCTTGTAGCCATAACCTAACATTTTGGTGATCCACTTTTGCTAATTTGCAAGTCTTAGGAAATATTTTAATATGTGTTGCTTTGTTTTGATTGGGAAATGAAACTTTATCAAGTAAGGATACCACATTTCAGTTGCGTGAATAAATGTCATTTCTTCTCTCAAGTGGATTTGCACAAGTTTCTATCACAAAATTGCTTACAAATAAAGGCCAGCACTCATCCCTCTTGCATTAATAGGGCCTCAGTACCTTTTTTGTAGATGTCACATTCCAAGACAAAAGTCTTGTTGAATTTAGGTAGGGATAATATTGGGGCAGTAGACATAACATCTTTCAAAGCTTGAAAAAGCTATTGAGCCTCTGTATTCTAACTAAAGGCATTATTTTTTAGCATGGTGGTGAAGGGAGTTGCAATTTTACCATAGTATTGTGTAAACTTCACATAATCACTTGAGAATCAAAGAATTCCATGCAAACTTTTTAGGGCCTAGAGGTGGGAACAATTTATCATTGCCTCAATTTTCTTAGGATCAACACACACACCCTTTCCACAACAATGTGTCCCAAATATTCCACTTCTAAAACACAAAAAAACACATTTGAAATTTCTGAGGAATAATTGGTGACTACAAAGGAGAGGTAAGACTCAATCCACATGTATCACATGCGTTTCCTAAGTTTTGTTGTAGACCGAGTTGTCATGAAAGAGGGTTGGGAGAAAATGGCCTAGAAGGGTTCAAAATATGTGGTGCATGAGACTTTGACTAGTGGAAGGTACAAAAGGCATCCCCAAAAAATCATAATGACCCTCATGACTGTGGAATAGTCTATCGAATATATGCTTGCTTCATTCAAATTTGCTAATAACTAGAATGAAGATCATGTTTGGTGAAGAACTAAGCAACATGTAGCTAATCTAAAAGATCGTCAGTGATTGGAATGGGAAACTTATCTTTGATGATCGAGTTGTTAAGAGCTTAAAAATCAATAAACTTGTTGTAAGTGCCTTATTTTTAAAGAACCATGACATATGAATAAGAGCACGGGCTAGTACTAGGGTCAATGACACATGTGGCCCATAATGCCTAGACAATCTTTTTGATTTGTTCATTTAGGAAAAATGATGTTGGTATATGTGCACATTGGGTGTATGCTGCCTAGAAACATTTTGATATTATGATCACGCTATGCACATGAGAGTGGTAGTGCTTGGGAAAGGTCAAAGACCTATTGCTGTTTGTCTAAAATAGTTGCAAGTTTGAATGAACTAGATATGAAGCATCCTCAAAGGCTTCAATAACATGGAATTGTGCAATAACATTGGAATGAACCTTTTTTGGGAGCTTTTCCATACAATGGGAGTTGAATATTTTTAGAGAGCTTGCTTTGAGACATTTGAGTCTTTAGGGACATCGATCCTTCTAGAAAGTCATGTATAGCTCCAGGGAATTTGTAATGACGAGGACTAATGTTTTCAACCATTCAACATCCAAAAAATAATCACAAGCGCCCTTTTCAATGGAAAACATATGGATTTTCAAGGAACAATCACCCATTTGAAGTTTCACTTTTTTGCACTGGCCCACCACATTCTATAGATCTCCCATTAACAATCACATTCTAAAATTGTTAAAAACATGGATATAGTAGTGTGCTTCTTAGGCAATGTGATTATGAATGAAATTATGGGTGTTGTTTTTATTAAGACAATGACCTTTTGATCCTTGATATAATCAACCAACTTTAAGATTCAAAGGGAGGAAATACTAGTCAAAGTATGGAGATATATTTGGGTTTGTTTACTCAATGAAGAAGAGGACTTCTGTAGTGGGGGTCCAGTCTTGCCATTAACTCCATCTTCAGAAATATACTCAAGAATGGCCATAAATTTATATGTTCCTCATATTTAATTCATGGAGAATAGTTTTCATTAGAGTTGTAGTAGAGACCCTTGAGTTGACATTTTGCGAATTCAACTCCTAGCAACATGTGGACCTTGAGGTGCGAAGTTGGCTACTGAGGAGCTACCACATTTGGGTGTGGGCATGGAACAAAGTTGAGACACTTGGACTCTTTCTTATAGAATCAATTCAATGAAGTCTTCCAAGACCATAGACTCAAGACCAACACACCAAGACCAGGTCCACCACCATAGAAGAGATATGTCCTTTGACCAATATCTGCAATAACTTCTACTTTGTTTCAGATTTGTGGAAACCCTAATGTACATAGAAAACTTGCATAAGAGAGTTGATCAAGGTCTAGAAGCAACTTCATTAAGACATCCCCACTTTCCTTTGTTGGTCTATTCTTCCTTTTCTCTAGCCTTCACATTCCCTTGTAGTTGCAAAAAAAATCATGGGATGAGATGTCAAGTGTGTGTATCAAATGGAGGTCAATTTCCTCCCTTTATATAGGCTTCTTTGAGTGCTGGAAGGGCCTCCACTAAGCTAACATGAAGGGTTGATCGACCTAATCTTGGTGGTTTATTTACATAAATATATTTTTTTTCTTGTTACATGAACCCCAATGGATCTTTTACATCATTACTTTGACTTTGAATCAAGACAAAAACCTGGAGCACTCAATGTGTGTTGGACCTAGGACCAATGACCATGGACAAGAAAACCATTTTTCAAATAAATATTTCTCTCTTACAAAAATATTTTATTTTCTTCTTTTGATGAGTACAATAATGATTACATCATGTCATGATCTAAATACAATTATGACTACTAACACTAGTTACAACTTTCAGTACTTCGTCTTAACTAGGGAGGTATTCATAATTGACCACTGGGACATGGACAATACTTCCTTTGAAA